>LOJH01010693.1:9015-25653 GCA_001685095.1 Ellobius talpinus
ATTTAGGTTGTTTCCAGGTTCTGGCTATGACAAACAATGCTGCTATGAAAATAATTGAGCATATGTCCTTGTGACTCGATTGAGCATCCTTTGGATATATACCCCAAAGTGGTATTGCCTCTGGACTCTCAACCCATACTCTGGACTTCTAACCAATACTCTGGACTTCTAACCTACTCTCTGGAATTCTAACCTACACTCTGGACTTTTAACCTATATTCTGGACTCCTAACCCACTTTCTGAATTCCTAACCCACGCTCTGGAATCCTAACTCATACTCTGAACTTCTAAACCACACTCTGGACTCTTAACCAATACTCTGGAGTCCTGCCACACACTCTTAACTCTCACCCCACAGTAGGGACTCCATCCCACATGCTAGACTCCCATTTCTAGGACATTCTGACTTTACTGATAGACACTGTAAAGTGAAACCTCCTCCTTTCCATGCCCTTCCTAAGTTTATCACCATATGTGATCTTCCCACATATGCTTTATCTCTGTCTTCTGCCACTATGTCCCACATGAAAAGGGGTTTTTGTTTATTTTGCTCACAAATCAATACTTCTGTACCTAGGTCATTGTTGCCAAATAAGTAGGCAATTGTTGGCTGAGTGGATAACAGCAAAGTGTCAGATTATGTGACTGATCCTAGGAGACCTTTTTCTCACCCTTGAAGTAGACTGGCAAAGTGGAGATTCAGGGAGGAGATGATGTGATGAAGTATGCTTTGGTTTGGTCCCCTCTCTTCGTAAAGTCCTAGAAATTCTAGAATCTCTGTAGTGGTCCTGCCATTTTGTATGCTAATGAAATTACTTTTGTATCATTGGCTTCAGCGTGGAGGATGGCTACAGGAAAGATAAAGCAAGATAGGAAGGTAGAGACTGCTAGTCCACTGGAACTCAAGATTTAGTTGGTCACCAACTTCCAATGAAAGTATCACTCATGCTAATGTTACAAAGCTTCCTTAAAACCCTAAAGGGTGCTTAAAATGGCCAGGTACAATTACAGTCCAAGGACAGTGCCTGGCCATTATAAGCTCCTGAAATGTACTTGTGGACTCGCTGGCTGAACTGGGTATTGGACACAGCTCGGTCTGGTGTTTCTGGAGCTACAAAAACAAAACAAAACAAACAAACAAAAAACCCAACAACCTGAAGGGGGTGTGGAAGCCATATTTCCTGGATAAGTGTAGCTACTGCCCCTTAGCAAAGAAGCCTCTCCTTGCAGCAAATGGAGGAAAATCACAACAGGATAAATGCAGAGATCAATGAATGGGAAGTCCAGCCCCATGAATACATCCATATCACAGTTCCTGCATCTATAGCTCAGGGAACATTGTGGATAGAGGGCAGAAAGACTGTGAGTGCCAGAATACCAGACAGTCTGCTGTGAGCCAGTCTTTTCTAGAAATGGCTGCGTAAACAAAACTGAAAAACAGCAATATCAATGAATGCGTTAACATGGAATGGGGGAAGCTCCCCGGGATCCCTACCCCGAGACAAAGAACTACTGCTGGGGGAAGGACTATTAGTCTCACCTGGCGTTGAGATCCATTGTTTGTTTTCTGATGCAGAGTCCAGCCTTGAAACCATAAACATAGAAACAACAGAAATGGATTTAGCAGGAGGGATATGTGTGTGTGCATGCATATATATATGTGCAACAAATGTAACAAAGGGAAAAGGGCTAGCAACTTGAGAGGGAGGCATGGGAGAAGTTTGAGGGAGGGAGCAAAGAAGGGCTGGAAGGAGCTCAGAATGATATGGGGAAATAATGTAATTCTATTTCAATTAAAAACTTAAAAAAACCAACAACTTCCAAAGGGACAGGGTTTTGGAGAACATTGAGGTAACTGAAAACTGGGAGGTGCTTAGAGTTGGTGTGCCCAGAAGAGGGTATAAAATATCCACACACTTCTCTCTACCTGCCCCTCCTGGACACCAGACAGTCGTTTCCCTGATTCTGGGAGCTGCATGGTAAATTCATCAAAGAAGAGGAGGGCATTGGAGGGACCTTGATTTTCACCAGGTGGATTAGTGGTACAGGTAAGACAAACAGAATTTGTGTCAATAGACAGAGCACTCCACTGTGAGTCTTATGCTATTTGCAGATAGATGGTGTCAGATCTGAAATGGGTTCAAGCACTTGCTGCTGTCTGTAGCCACATCACTGCCTCCTGGTGGGGAGAAATGTCCATTTCTTCCAAGGCTACAGAGTCCTGTGCTGGCCTTTGTGGATGGTATGAAGGCAGAGGAAAGTAGATTGTTTCCCCAAGAAAGTGATAAGGTGGTGATTGTAGCCACCATTCCTTTCACACTGAGTGGATCTGTTCCAGGATCCAGGACACAAGTAACAACAGATCTCCTGCAAATCAGAGCAGGAAAGTGATAAAGAAGCCATCAACTTGAAGCCCCACATCCTGGCAGAAGAGGGAACCAAAGTCTAAATAGTTAAGGAGATTTGCTTAGTGTCACAACTTGCTAGTGTCAGTGAGTAGGGCCTTAGTTCTGTGCCTCTAAGTAGTTTCAGGAACTCAGGTGTCCACTGGTCTCTCTCACAGGGGATGAATTTCTTTCCCAGGTCAGGAAAGCAATAGCTTTTCTGAGGCATCAAGAGAATTCATTTGCAGCTCAGGGACTGATTTGACTGGGGCACCAAGGGAATGAAGGGGGGACTGGCACACAGTCAAACATCCATAGAAAGGCTGGGTCAGGGGTGTGGGCTCTTGCAGAAACAGGTCACACCCTGAAAGCTCAGCATGTTTACCGTAGAACAGAGGAGCAGGTCTTCTGGTGTACGACACACAGATGGACAAGGAGGGAGGTGGAGAGGATCTCAGTAGGAGCAGTCTCTGTGGGGAAGCAGTCTTCAGACCATAAACATCAGGAGAGACAGCTACGGTGGACGTTTTCTGCACGCACAGTCAACATCTGCACTTGGGCTGGAGGAAGGCTTTGCAGTTTCTCTGAGCCTCACCCAGGGAAGGCTTTGCCATTCACATGGGGCTGAGGCGTCAGTCCTTAAGGGGGCCATGCTCAGGTCAAATGTTCCCCATTTACCCAGGACCTCACTTCCCTTTTCTCATTTTTTAGGTGTCTAGGATGGATCTTCACACTCCGTCAAGAGGCAGCTCGCTGCAGTGCTCACCACCAGGCTGTGAGATCACAAGCAGGAAGGTCACAGCAGCCACTGTGCCTAAGGAAACAAAAGGAAAGCTTTAACAGGCTAAAGGGCTTAAAGCCTTGAAGCTTAGTAAGCATGTTTTTGCAGATTAGTGGAAAATCAGTCTGATCACAGGCCTTTTGCTTTTTTTACAATGTGCCTATGTGATTGGGCCATATCCTCACTATCAAGATTGTGGATCCAAGAACCCAGGAGGTGGGTCCTAATTCATTCACAATTATTCTGTTTAAATCACAGGGCTGTAACCCACCCTGAATAGTTGAATGGAGCTCCTTAGGAATCCAGGATGGTTAGAGCAGTATCCCCTCCCCCAAACGAAAAGAGTCATTAGCATAAACAGGTAGAGAATGATGTGACCAAGCCACTGGTTTAAAAAACATGGGCTCAGCAAGGCTTCTCCATGACCTGTCTGGCCTGCATGGATGAAATTACGAGTGTAGTCACTGAGTTATTTGGGTAGGGTTGTTCAGAAACTGGGTAGAATTTAAGCCAGCTAAGAATTTCCCCTTCCACTACTAGTATCCTCTGACCACAGAGATACTCCAGAGGTCTGAAGATGACCTATGCCTTGTGCTAACACCAAAATGCACATCCCTGGGTGGAAATTTAGGATGCTAATGAGACATGCAATGCATGAAGCTATAGATAGAGCAACATAAAACAGGCAGAGAATCCACAGAAAATCCCATGCTATGAGGCCCACTCTATGCATCAGCCCCTTTGGATCTATTAAACCTTTTCCCTACTCCAATCCGTTTTCTCCTTTGAAAGTCTCTCTTCTCTTAACTAAGCATGCCTGCTTCTGCTGCAAAGGGGTATCTCTTGGGCCTGTGACACAAGGTCCTCAAATCCCTTAAGAGGTGCCCTCTAACTCCTGATATCTGCTGATACCAGCCTGTCCTCTGGGACCTGTGAACATGACCTTATTTGGAAACAGGCTCTCTGTCGATGTTATTTAGTTGCTCATTTTGAGATGCACGTGGCCTGTATGATGTAGGAACAAGTACTCTTCTAAAGACCCACAGTGGAGTGGCAAATGAGGAGAGACCCAGAGAAGATGGAAACAGAGGTGGAAGTGCCAGTTGTGGGCATCTGTGCCACCAGGAGCTGCAAGAGGCGAGGAAGGGGTCTCCCTATAGCCTTTGAAGGGAACATGGCCATAGCAGTGTTTTGATTTCAAAAGTCTTGTTTCCAGAAATATCAGAGAATGGGTGTCTTTGCTGATGCTCCCAGCGTTGTGAGGTGTTGAGATGACTGTCTAGGAAAGAGCATGAGCTTCCAGCTTCCCTCAGCCTGCGACTCTTCCCTCATAGAGTTCAGCACATTCTTGGCCTTCATCCAGAAGCCACCCCTAGCCAGCCAGCAGTGTTCCTCCATAGTTTCTGCTTCAGCTCCTGCCTTCAGATTCTTGCCTTGAGTTCCTGCCCTGACTTTTCTCAGTGATTGACAGTGACCTGGAAGTGTAAGCTGAAATAAACCCTTTCTTCTCCCAGCCACTTTGGTCAGTACTTTATTATAATCAATAGAAAGTAAACTAAGACCCGCAGACTTACTTTTGCATGCTTATGGGAGCCACCTACCAGTTGAGTCCTCAGTAGCTGACTCCTGGGTTAGAAGGAAGTGCTTAGGAGTGTGTGAGCACCCTGGGTCAGGGGTCAGAGAAGCAAGAGTTACTGTGCGGGCAGAAGTGTGGCTCCAGCCATGTCTAAAGCAGGGAGTGACTCTGGAGAAATGAAAGGGAAATGACAAGTGTTCAATTAGGTCAGTGCAAGCGAAGTCACACAGTCACACAAATAGGTGGCAGGCTGGAGGTGGTAAGGCCTGCAGAACCAAGTAGACACTGTCCCAAACCAGTCAAGTTTCTTTTAAGAAGGCACTGCTGTTAAACTGTTCTGGGTTGCTTTGCATTATTGCGATATACACCATGACCCAAAGCAACCTAGGGAGGAAAGGGTTTATTGTTTTAGCTTAAAGGGTTCAGATCATCATTGAGAGAAGCCAGGGCAGGAACTATAGGCAGGCACTTGAAGAAAAAACAATGCAGAAATGTTGCTCTGTCTTGCTCCCTCCACTTTGCTCATCACACACACACACACACACACGTATGTATATATACATATACATGCACATACACACATATGGATGCACTGCCCATGGTGAGCTAGGCCCTCCTACTTCAATTAGCAATCAAGAAAATACTCTATAGTCATGCCTACAGGCCAACCTCATGGAGACAATTCATCAGCTGACTTTCCCTTTTCCCAGATGTTGACAATGAAGATTAGTCATCACTGCCACCTACCTACTGCTTTCTGTGAACTGGATATAAATCTGCTTCATGGGCACTGGGTCTCTGGGAGCCTAAGGGAGTAGTGTGTGCATTGTCCTGATGACAGGGAGAACAGGGGCACAGAGAAGGCAAGTAAATTTGCACAGTGTCTAACAATCAGTGAAGAGGAGGGATGCTGGGATACAGGCTCTCTGCAGATGTAATTCAGTTAATCATCTTGAGATGTAATTGCCTACATTGCCCGGGCACAAGTGTCCTGCTAGAGACTCACAGTGGAATGACAAAGTTAGGGAGAGTCATGGGAGATGGAGACAGAGATGAGAGCATTGACTGTGGACATCTGAGCCATCGGGAGCTGGAAAAGGTGGGTCACTTGGGGTCAGGAGCCCAGTATAAGTCTGGGATGCTATGCTCTCCATGCTGGAGTGCTATTACTGCTTGTGGTAGAGACACAGCAAGCAGAGTCTTCTTACATGTTGGGATTACCACAAGCCTCACAACTACTCTGAAAGTGGATGCTACTCTAAGTAAGAAAGCAGAACCCCAGAGAACCCAGATGAACCACTCAGACCTGCACCCTGCTACCTGCTTCAAGTATCTCATGCATTGGTGTAGGAGGTCCTTCTGTTTGTGTGTCGCTTTCATTGGCTAGTGAATAAAGAAACTGCCTTGGCCTAGTTGATAGAGCAGAACTTAGGTAGGCGGGGAAGACAGAAGTGGATGCTGGGAGGAAGAAAGGCAGAGTAGGAGAGAGACACCATGGAGTAGCCAGAGACAGACATGCCAAATCTTTCCCGGTAAGCCACTGCCACGTGCTGATACACAGATTAATAGAAATGGGTTAAACTGAGATGTAAGAGTTAGCCAATAAGAAGTTAGAGCTAATGGTCCAAGCAGTGTTTTAATTAATACAGTTTCTGTGTGGTTATTTCGGAGCTAAGCTAGCCGGGCAGCTGGGACGAACAAGTGGGCCCTCACCTTGCAACAATAGGTATCCTATGAGAAGCAGAATTTGCTTGCATTTCAACATCTCAGTCCATTAGCTTGCCTACTCCTACCAAACAGCAGTCTGGGACAAACCTGCCATAGGGTGGGGCAGGTCAGCTGGGATGCACTCACCAGAGAGGTCTCAGTGCTTCACTCCAGATTCCATTGTACCTCTTTGCTGTGTTCTTTGCTCCCAAATAGAAAGTGTTTATAAAGGCAAAGTGGCTTGTATGTATAACTTCACTACTTAGAAAGTGGAGGCTGTAGGATCAGGAGCTTGAGCCCTGTCTAGGTTATACAGTGAGCTCAAGGGACCCTGAACCCTGTTCCACCCCCAGCCCTTAAACTACTCCAAGGGTTGTCCAGTCTAGAGCTGGTTTGTTTTTCTGCAGGTATTGACACCTTATATAAACCATCACATGGCTTAGATCTGTGGTTCCCAACGTTCCTAGTGCTGTGACCCTTGACTACAGTTCCTCATGCTGGGGTGACCCCCCAACCATAGAATTATTGCATTGCTACTTCACAACTGTAATTTTGCTACTGTTATGGATCATAATTTAAATATTTGATACGTAAGATATCCAGTATGAGACACCCCCCCAAAGGGATCATGACCCATAGGTTGAAAACTTCTGACTTAGATTCTCCTCTATGCCATTCTCTTTCAGATACTTGCACATGTGTCTGAGTGTATAGAAAGTCCAGTTTGAACTGTTGAAAGGATGCTTTGGGATATGTCAGGTCAGGAAGGGAGGTGCAAGATTGGTAAGTTGTCATGCCACAGGCCCAGATGCTGAGGTTTCCTTAACCCTCTTTTGATGGAGCACATTTTACTGTTCCCACAACACATTTGTTTTTATGGGGGTCATCATATTCCCCTTTAAGTCCCCTGTGACAATCCACAAGATATCCAGGCTTTGGTGCCATGATCACTTGAACTTCCAGTTTGGAAAATACCCAGCTTCCATTAAAAAAATGTTGACTTCAGCCAAGAGCTCAGGGTGAGTTGACCCTGAATGGTGCTGGGTGGTAGGGTCTCCTTTTGCCTTGGTATGTTCCAAGTACGGTCTTCTTATTTTTCTATTCACTTATTCATCTGCTCATAGTGTAGGGTTTTAATAAAGGATCTGGAAAATGAGGGCTTCAGACAGGGCTCTGGCTGTCTTTAAACTCTGACTTTATCAGAGAGGTGAGACTGAAAGGCCAGGGCTTGTTTCCAAAAACTTTCTGAATGAGCAGAGACTTCTTTATTTATGCCCCAGTGTGCTTATGGAGAAACAATGGCAGTGGTAATAAATGACAGCTGAGAATAAGGACAATAGAGTCAACTAATAGTTATCATATGCTGTCCAGAAGGGGCACAGTATTGAGCCCCTTGACTTTCATGGCTGCTGTGTTGCTGTGAGACAATATTCCTAGGGAGATGTGAACAAACACTAATTCATCCCAGATAAGGAAATCACAAAAAATACTACACAAGTACAATTTGATGAATCATTGAGTTAATTTGGGTTAGTTGCAGGAGTAAAGTAAATTACAGGAACAGGGACACAACACAAAAGCAGCTGTGTCACTGAAGGCCAGCCTGGGTTATATATGATTCATAAAAACTTGAACCTGGAGCTCTCTGCAGATTTTGCTGGTAGGTTGAAAGGCTGGAGAGTCTTTTCTCCTTAGAAGTTCTTATATTGCTTATATAACTTGGGATGGGTTGGGTTGGGGTTTCAAACTGGTAAGTTTCAGGGACTTCCTGAGACTTCTGAGTTGACTGCTTCCTGAGATTTAAGGAGGGTCCCAGTAGAACTTTCTGAATCTTAAGGAGTTTCCCTCTGAGATGAAATGTTTCAATCTGGATAAAATTGCTGTAGGTAGCAGGTACTTTTCCATTTTGCTAATATGAAAGCAGAGGATCCAAGAGATTAGGTAACTCCCCAACATCCTCTTGCACTTGGGGATTGGGGCTGAATCGTCACATACAGGTTTGCCTCCCGAAGCCGGTATTTCAGCAACATCTGTTCCCATGGCTTCCATACCTACTTGGCTGCTCATGCATTCCTTGTTACTCAACCAAATAATGAGCTGGCTTGTCTCCTAAGAAACATCAAGATCCTCTTTTCACAAAGGGCATTGTAGACAGTGTATTAGCGTACCGAAGAGGCAATAGTTAGAGCTTTCCACCATAGAATTCACAGGACGCAGTCCCAGAATATGTCTGGTAAGAAGACAGTAAGGGAGTAGAGGAAGTTAGAGAAGTGGGCTGGTTCAGGAAATGAGGAAGATTAGGACCTGAGTGTGCCTGGGAGGTCACGGGATCATAAGAAGCTGTTGAGCAGAAAAACGGTAACACCAGATTTGGGCATCAGAACAGAATCTGCAGTGATAAGAGCTGGTTGAGGCAATCTTACCCACATTCCTTCCTGCCACACAACTAGGAGAGTCCTCTCTTCCTCCCATGCAAAATGCAGTGCACACCTGTGGATAGAAGGCCGCACACTTCTGTCATTCAATCCTCAAAAACTGATCCACTGTACCATTCCTGGGTGTGCCCCTGGAGGACTCCAGGCCAACATGCCCGCAGAGACACTTGCACATCCAAGTTTTCTGCTGTGCTAGCCTCAGTCGCTAAGAAATGGAACTGACCTGGATGACCATTGCAGATGAATGCATAAGGAAGTGAGATTTGTATGCACAGTGGTGGTCTATCAGATGTAAAGAAAATAATGACATTTGCAGGAAAATGAACGGCCTGTGTGATATGAAACAAGCCTGATTCAGATAGACAGGTATCTTGTATTTTCTCTCATATTCAGAGTCTAGATTTATATATATATATGAAATATATATGTGAAGTGTGTATATACATAATATATGCATATACATATGAATGTGGAAAGGGAATTATTAGGAAGGAAAAGGAAAGAGACCAATGGCAGGGGAGAGCGAGAGTAAGAGGTGATAACAAACAATGAGTATGTGTCTAAAATGTCACAATGAAACTTATACTGTGTGCTATTTTAGAACGTAAATGATAAAGAGAGTCTCGCTGCTTCCCCAGCAGGAAGCTATATCATGTCAGGGGCCCATGGCACCTTGGCTTTTGTCCTAGTTTAATTTCTGCTGCTGTAAGAAAATACCCCAAACTAGCAACTTGGAGGAGAAAGGACTTATTTAATGCACAGTTCCAGGTTACATTCTTCATAGCAAAGAGATGACATCAGTGGGCACGTAAAACCGTGCATCACTTCGCACCTGCTGTCGAGAACACACACACACACACACACACACACACACACACGAATGCGTGCTCTCTTAGCGTTCAGTTCGCTTTTCCCACTCTTACACAGTCCAGGGCCTAAGCCCATGAAATAGTGGTGTCCACGGTAGGCTGTGTCTTCCCACATCAGATGATGCAACCAAGCCCCCACAGACACACCTACGGAATCGTCTGATGTGCAGAATCCATATTTGAGACTCACTTTCCTATGTGGGTCTGAATGTGGCAAACTGACAATCAACACTAGCTACCACAGCTTTCCAAAGCACGGAGGTGAGGGACCAGCAGGTGTGGGTGAACGTACATCCTCTGGGTTAGAAGCCCTCTTCCGAAGCCTTCGCAAGTCTCCCTTGTGAATACTCCTACTGTGGACTATTTTAAGATCTCAACATGATGTCACCTGGGTTGCAGACTTCCTGAAACTTTAGCATCTAGTTCCAAGAAGCCAGTACAAGCTGGCCCCAGCACACCACAGTCTGCCACATGGTGGCACCCAGGCCTATATCCATACAGGCAAGGAGCAGCTTCCAGAAAGCTTTGAAAAGAGAGGCGGTGATACTTGCCCAGGTCACAGTTGCCCCCTGTGACACATGGGACTCTAATGAAGTCAAGGGAATAGCAGTTTGTCTCCAAGGCTTCGTGCCTCTCGAGGTGCTGTTTTATAAGCAAAACTCTGTCTCCGTCTGGCCCCTCTCCCAAAGAGAAGTGGTAGCAACATTTTCTTCTGACTTCAGAAAGGATTTATTTCCTTTTAAGTGGATGGATGTTCCAACCTGCATGCGTGTATGTCTACCTCAAGCATGCATTGCTTGAAGAGTCCAGAAGAAGGCATTGATTCACCTGGAACTGGAGTTACAGACGGTTGTGAGCTGGCTTGTGGGTGCTGAGAACTGAACCTGGGTCCTCTGCAAGAACAGCCAGTGCTCTTAACTGAGCTATCTCTCCAAATCCTACTCTGACTTTTAAGACACACAAGTTAACCACTCTTCTGGAGTTAAAATGCGGTATAATGTCATGGATTAGTGGTACTGGGTACAGGTCCCTGCAATGACGGATGAAGTCTGGGGACTTGAGAGTCTGCAGGGAGGTTATACACCATTTTAATTTCCAGGGTAAGCATGTTTACTTGACCACGCATTAAATGATTGATTTAGTCACTCAGTTGACATGAGCAGAGCCCGGATGTTGAGATGAGAGTCTACAGAAGAACCATGTCCTCAGGTACTGAAGAGTAACTGAGGTTTTAAGGACAATTGTCCCGGTTTCTGCAGCACCCAAAAGCTAAGCCCTGCCATTCATTCTCAGCATGCCAAGTTAAAGAATCAAGGGAGCAGGCCATGGCAGCATCCACTTGTAATCCCAGCCCTGGAGAGGTGAAGGCAGGAGGTTCAAGGCCGGTTCAGGCAACATAATGAGTTTAAGGCCATCCTGGGCTTCATCAGACCCTGTCTCAAGGAATACCACCACCACCCAAACAAATGAAAAACAGGGAGATAAGTCATGGTGAAAAGATAGGAAACATAATACTTAATGTGGCCTCTTGGAGAAGAGAAGCCAATAAAATGACCTGGTGACCCCAATTCTGTCTTTGGGGTGTTTAAGATTTAAATGGTGGGAAAATTGGTGCAAGGCAGGAGTTATGCATGGCTAGGCAGTCCTGGGTGAGGACTGGTCTTGTCATTATCTCCCACCCAGTTCTGTATGGTGGTCTGGAGAAGTTAGCTGTTGTCACTTTAAGGAAGTCACCTGGTTCTGTGAGCCGATTAAGTCTGTTCCAGGTATGGCCTTGCCCTCAGGGATAACTACCCCCATTTGGATATTAGTCTACTCAGCAGGCTTGCCGATTGTTCAGGAGTAGTTTGAGTCCCGTGTTATACAGATATTTTTTGATCTGTCCATGTTGAGTTCAGGCTGTGCCCTGCTCTATATTATTCCGGGCAGGTAAGACAGTAGCTTTGCAGGTTGTCTTGCTTTGGGAGACTCCATTACAACCGCATTTGATAGCATTCAGAGCACAGTCTCAGAGGCAGAACTCTGCACCTTGGTGGACACCTAAATAATACCATCTGTCCAGTGCCGCCCACAAGACCCAGACTGATATGTTGCATCTTTCTGAAAGGATGCCCCCTCTAAATTTACCCAAGTAAATCGGAACCATAGGAGCATAGTAGTGTACTTAAAATTGTATCAGGGAAAACCAGGACCAACAATTATCAAACAATGTAGATCAAAGAAGGGGTGTGGCACCCTCACCTGGATCCCATGAGGAGGAAGACAATGAGGTAATGGTGATGACACTCCCTCCCACCAGCCTGTCAGATGATCCCCTAGTATGTGTGCCAAGGGACGGACAGGCAGAGAAATCCCAACCGTCCCAGGGGTTTCGGCTTGACTTAGTCACCGCCGTTGATGTGACCTGCTCAGTTGCCATCATCTGCCCGCCTGTCTGCTCACCTGGGTCCTGTTCTGTACTTTACCTGAATGGACTTCACAGTCTCTGTCCTGTCAGGACAGGATGACTCAGCCATGAGGCCTAACTGAACTCTGACCCTGTGGCTCGACTCTACAGTGGGTCCCCCAGGAGACCACCAATAGGGTGGTTTACCTAATGCCTGAAGGAGCTTCCCTTGCATTTCCGCCAGCTTCCACCTTCTGCCTTCAGCGGCACCTTGAGTACCTTCAGTTCTGTCTTTAGCTGTCTCGTGGCTATTCTGTAACCTACATTTACACATAAATGTAACACACACATACACATATGCATATGCACATATATGACACACTTATCATGATGTGTAATGTGTGACCTGAGAGTTAGTACTAGTTAATATCGGAAAAGAAGAACCTCAGTGTGATTTCTAGCTGCCAGCTGGTGGAGAGAATCAGGTCTATTTGAGGAGTTGTAGCTAATGCAGCTGATACAGCCACTCAGTAAGTTCTGCCATTGTGTATAGACAGACGTATGAACATCCAGATTCCTCACCAAAGGCTGCCCACAGGGCCCTGGTGCTCTTAGCCTTCAAGGCGACTAAAGAGAACAATTCTAAGGAGGTAAACACAGAGCCAGGGAGGGAGACAGTAGAGCGAGTCAGGCCAGAAATCCCTGTCTTCTGTCACAAAGAGGACAGCTGGAGAGGGGGTCATAGATAAGAGATTAGAGGTCACAGCTGGAGACAGGCAGTTGGTCATGAGTCTCCAAGATATAACTGGAGAGCGAAGAGTCATGAGAGCTTCAAGGGCCAATAGATGGAAAGCCCAGGGCATTGGTAGGCGGGAGTGGCCTCAGCACCAGCAGGAAAACATGCTCAAAGCAGACATGATGTAGAGGTGACAGAGCGTCCCTGCCACTTGGTTCTTTACAACCTTCTGTGAGGATGAGAGCTAATGTCAGGTAGGGATTACACGAGGGTGGACCAAGAAGCAATGCTTGTAGCCTGGAGCCACCAGCCACCACGTGAGGTTTTCTACATGTATCTTTTCAAGTGCTAGTAACAAGGAGGAGTCTTCTGGGGTTATTGCATTATTCACTTGAGAAAATCGGTGCTCAGAGAGGTTAACTGACTTACCCACGGTCACACAGCTGAGATGTTACAGAGCCAATGGAAAGGAGAGAACTGCAGTTGAACACAGATTCAGGAAGCCCGGCAGGAACATCAGTTGGGTATGTCTCTGAATGACTGATGGGCTGGTGTGGAGGAAGGCCAGCGATGTCTTTGTTGTGCCCACTTGCAGGAGCAAGTGTTCACTCTCTGGCCATGCATCTGTCAGGACACGCTCAGAATGTTTACACAGGACACATTTCTAGCTCTCAGAGGAGGTCCCAACTATAAATGGAGATCATGGCCCCAGCTCCTGGATGCCCGAGAGCCAGGCACTGGCTGACACACAGATGGAGAACAGGGACTTCTTGTTTATATGACTCTCCATCTGGATGGCAAAGCCATGTTGGAGGGAAGGCGGTGGCTGAAACTCTGGTTACCTCCCCTCTCCCTCCATGCATGCTGCCTGCCCAGGTGCATTGGAGGGGAGGGGAGGCTTTCAAGGGCTCAGAGCACAGCAGCATGGGGCCACTGGCAGGGGCTGAGGTCAGTGATGACTGAATGCCAGCAAGTGATCCCCAAGGACAGGCGTGAGTGAACCTCATCTTTCTGTCCAAAAAAGAGGTTAAGATGGCACAAGTGGGAACACTTCCTCACCAGAAGAAGTGGGGGATAGAATTTAGTGTGAACTCAGTGGCCAAAAGACCATTAGGAGCACTCCGGGGTGGAGTCAGGGATAACATTGTTGAAGGAGGTAACAGATGAAGGGGGCCCTCTCCCGACCACCATGTTATGAACAGCGACATAGATTCACTCCACCTGAGCAATTAAAAACTGAGGGAGTCTTGAACTCTTGAACACGTTGTGGGGGCACAGTGATGAAAGCAGGTCAGAGGTTTCTATGCCCATCCCATTGTGGCACCCGAAAGTCCAGAAGAGTAGCTACCTCTGTGCCATCATCTTTTGACGGTAGGGTGCTTTCTTTATTACTCTTGTTTTGGCTAATTTGAAAAATGACTGGCGTTGTGTATTGGTCAGTGGAGATAACCAGACAATTCCAGTGGATTGATATCATGTGCCAGGTAGTTTTGTATCAGTATAGTAAAATACCAAAGGCAGCTGACTTAAGAGAAAAAAAATGTTGACTAAACTCATGGTTTAGGTCAGGCGGCTTCAGTGGCCTCTGTTGAAGGCAGGGGATGAGAGCGCATCATAATGGGAACGTTTGTAGGAGCTAACATCTCTTCTGGAATCAGAACAGAGAGTGGCCTGACTAGAGTCCCCCATGGATGAGAAGTTCAGGACAGAGATAGGTGGGAAGAGCTCAGCAACAACAGGAAAATGTGCTTGAAGCCGACTTAATGTTGGGGCAAAAGGCTATCCCCAGTACTGTACTCTCTTCTCCTTGAATGAGAGACAACATCAGGAAAGGGGTTGTCCTACAGGGGCAAGGAAAGTAGACAAGACTTGTAGAGATGTTTCTGGAGATCTTAAGCCATCCCACAGGGCTTCACCTTTGGAAAGTCTAGAGCAGCACCACCTGGGGACTGACCATCTACGGATCTGTGGGTGGTGACGACAGAGCCGGGAAACTCCACCCGAGCCTCAGAGTAGCCTGGACTTACCTCGTGTTGACTGCGAGCTTTATGAAGAGGAGACCTGGGAAGAGGTGCTGTCCTGTGAAGTCACCCAGGGGGTCAGGCCTTGCTGATTCCTAGCCTCACAACGTCCTACTGCTGGTGACAAGAAGGCAAGAGAGGACTGTCTGGACAAGAGTTAGGGATTAACCTTAGAAATGAACAAACTACTCTCGATCACATCGCATTGTGTGCTATCATCATGCATCTCTGTCTAACTGGATGCAAGATCAGAATCCAAGTGTCATTAGAAAAAAAGTCATTGTTCCTGGCCCCAGGTCCTGGGGGTCTCTAGGAGTCTGTGTGTCTAAGAGCTGGTGAAGAGATGAGGTCTTCTAGGGAACCCCCTACAGATGCAGACTTCAAATGCAGCCCATGGTAACAGAGGGCTTGAAATCAGGACTGACAGGCTCCCCTTGCCAGTTTGGATGCTAGAGGTGGACTCATTCCTGCATGACAAAGCCACCTAATGCTGATAGCAGTACTGTCCTCAGCACCAGGACAAGCTTGTGAGCCTGTCACTTCATGAATAGAACCTCTGGTGGGTGATGGCATGGTGACCACATATGGCACATGTATCTAAGTAACTCACCACAGACATTTGGCATGAGAGGCTTCTGAAGATCTCTGGGTAGGGGATTCTGTATAAGAACGTAGGTCCATGGCTGAGGAGTTGAGAGTAGCTCTCTATTTCCACAGGACGTCCACACACCCACTTTCACTCTTGGAAGGTTCTAGTTTGGACAAGAAGTTATGCCCACTCCACGTAGGACAGACTTAGCCCTTGGATCTCTAGATGGATCAGACAAGTCTACGCCCCAACACAGCTTGCACAGCCTAATGACACTGCGGTAACTCAGACTTAGAGCTACATTATTAGTGACCTTGCCACTGTCACATCAAACTCACAGGCTCTACGGCAACTTGGTCTCCGTTTCTCCAGGTCTCAAAATCATCTCCCAACATTCGCTATCCAATAAACAGATAACAACACAACATCCTAATATCACTGGAAGGTTCTAAAGCATGAATTATTAGTTCTAGCTTATATGGCCATGAAGATAGATGACATAACAAAGTATTCAAGCTCTATTTCTATGTACAGACGTCCTAATCCTAGGTCATCCTTTCTCCCTCTGTGCTTGGACATGAGACCTACAGTATCTCTTATGGAGAGAAGCCACGAGCCGTCCATATC
Source organism: Ellobius talpinus (assembly GCA_001685095.1). Taxonomy (NCBI): domain Eukaryota; kingdom Metazoa; phylum Chordata; class Mammalia; order Rodentia; family Cricetidae; genus Ellobius; species Ellobius talpinus. The sequence continues at coordinate 25,128 of LOJH01010693.1, forward strand.
AGGCAAAATTCAGCAGGAAGACCAGAAATCAGAACAGCCCTGAAAGGATCTAGGTCATGATTAATTTATAGATATTATTATAGCCTCCTAGAATCTCTCTCTGAATCATTCATAATTGTCACTCAGAAGTCTTGCTTGCATAGAGTAACACACACGATCACAGCTCTGAGAGGGAGAGAGGAGATACCTGCTGTGTGAAGAGACCATACGATGTGAGCGTTCTAGCTAAATGTCAGCACTAAAGAGTGTCTGTTTGGAGGATGAGGGACACACAGAACCGTAGTGATATTTCATTTGTATTTTCATAAATAAAGCTTGCCTGAAGATCAGAGAGTAAAACGGCCCCACTGGTCAGCCTTACAGACCAGGCAATGGTGACACACACCTTTAATCCCAGTAGTCACATTAGTTGCCATAGAAACTTGGTGGTGTTGCTGTGAGACAATGGTTTGTAGTCTGTCAATTGTATTTAAATAAAATGCTGATTGGCCAGTAGCCAGGCAGAAAGTATAGGTGGGACAACCAG
>LOJH01010694.1:0-26897 GCA_001685095.1 Ellobius talpinus
AAGGTGAAGCTTCTCTGAATTCCCTCTCTGCTTCTCTATCCTTTGTGTGTAGGACGGCTACTTACCATGTTTCCTGAGCCTTAGGTATGAGAGTCTTTTGTAGATGCATCCACTGAGATTGGTCTCCACCCACTTTGCATATTGAATAGTTACACAGATTTGCATGTTGAATGATTATATTTCTCTGTAGTGGTCTTTGATTCAAAGAGACGTTTCCTTGATGAAGGGTAAAGACTACACTTATCAGTTACCTGTAGATAAAGCCGGAAACCAGAGAGGTGGCCTTGTCAGAATAGAACACACCAGTTTTTTTCCCCAGTACTAAAAGGTCTGTCCCCAAAATATATACAAGTAACATTACATGTACTCAATAGGTTATGTTCAGGAATATATATATATTTGCATATAATAACAACTGATAAAAATAGAAGCTATGAATTTGAAGGAGAGCAGAGAGGGATATATGGAAAGGTTAGAAGGGAGGACGGGGAAGGGACAAATATAATTAAAGTACAATCACAAAATAAACGAAATATAAAATTTCAAAATTATCACAAAAAAAGACTAAAATTCCCACCCTGATTTTCAACAAATATTAAATGTACATAGAAAACAAATTATAGCCATAAACTACAAAGAAATGTAAATTACCTGATGCATGAATAAATATTTATGATAAGCCATATATTATAAAATAACTCACCTTTCAAAGGAATTTAATGTTGTTACAATTTCAATGTTTCTCAATATTAATAATTTGAGGAAAATAAAAGAGTCCAAAAGATATGCTACATAATAACACATCAGGAAATATTTAAAATATTTAAAATATTTATAGGAACATAGAGTATATCCAAGATTGTATACACAGAGAGTAGATCATCACTTGTTGATAGAGATCTACAAATTCAAGTTTTTAGAGATAAGATTTAAGAACAGGATAGATTAGTACTCAGTATAAAGAGGCTATTGGGTATGAAGAAAAATTTTTTATGTTAATGTAGAATTAATTTATTTATCATACAATTACATATCAAAGAATTAATTTTATACTTTAAACAAATGAAGGTTAATGTTTCCTACATATAACTAAATGAAAGTATAAAACAACAAAATCAGATTTGTTATGTTTTTTTTCTATTTCATTGTCTGTGTTAAAAAATATTTGCTTATGGGCTACCTAGATGGATCAGTGTTTGTGCATATGTACTTCCCTTGCAGAGGACTTGTTTGGTTTACAGTTCACAGTCCTATAATTGTAGGTAGAGGTCATCTTCTGACCTCTGCAGACACCTGTTTGCATGTGCATGTACCCCACAATGGCAAACACATAATTAAAACTAAAATATATTTTAAGAAGGTAAGAGAGAAGAGAATCTCGTTAGTTGTTCGGCCAAATGAGAAGCTGTTGATTCTGCTAGTAAAGGAACAGTGGAACACTGTGTCCCATATTATGCTGGCATGAAAACATATTTGGAAAACATTTTAAAACCCCAATAGAATAAACAATCCCTAAATATCTGCACGTGTCAAGATCAAATAACAGAACTCTTTAGGTAAAATAATGAATGTTTAAAAAAAACTTAAAAATTTCCACTTTCTTTGGCTGGATCTGTAGTTATATTCTTAGTTATAAATCAAAGACAATAAATATGTATACAAATATTTTATACCCTGTAATGTTTCAGTTATTTATTGTTCAATAACAAATGACCTCCAATTTCCTGCCATAAACAGTGATAATCATTTGTTTTACTTACAAACTTGGGCACAGCTCAGGGCAAACAAATCATATCTGTCTCACACAGTGTCACCCAGGGCAGCCAAGTAAACTACTCCTTTCTAAAACTGCTTGAATATTTGTTGATATTTTTGTAGTTGATGCTGTTTATTTTTGTTGTTGTTGCTGGGTCTTCTGTTGGGTATTTCATTTAGAAAATTTGTGTATGGCAGCTACCACAATGATTTTTCCCCCAAAATATGTAACAATGCTCTAAAGTAAGAATAATAATAAGACACAAATTGGTAAATATCTGAAAAGGTAGCTCTCAGAAGTAGCCTTGACCAAGCTGTAACCTGTGAAACTCACACTATGTCACTATGGCAGTTTCCAAAGGCAAATCAACATGGAGAGAATGGAGATTCATTGCCTTCAGGGGAAAAAAGAAAAAGAAGAGTCTCACTAAGGGGCATAGGGAGTGTGTTGGGACCATGAAATTGCATCTTTCTCACCACGATGATAAAACAGTACTTATATAATGACATCAATGTATTATGAAATGAATACTTTTAAGATGATTTATACCTTTTCAGAACACTATGAAGAAAATTGACAAAGTCACCAACTGAGATGTACCTACCATGTCTTGGAGCCTGTCCTGTCCTGTGCATAACTACTAAACAGAAATATTTTTTTCCTAAGCTTATCATGTAAATATTATTTCCAAAATATGCGTATGTAAAAAAAAATATTTTACTGCTGTTTTGAAGAATGTTCCAGAGAGGTGTGGGGTTGCAGTAACTCAGAGGACTCAATTGTGTTTGAAAGAGGAAAATAAAAGACAAAGTGAAAAATGCAGTGGTAAAGATCTCCATTGGAATTCCATATGAGTTTCTTATGAGGAGATCAAAATAAATCTGTGAGTCAAAATTCCATTCTTTAAAAAATAAGATATCAATAGTATGCCAAATATACAGGATATATTTGAGGATCGAATGAAACAATACAACTATGACAATTCTAAACTTTGTCAATTTAAATCACCTCTGAAATTATTATTCATATTCTTAAATTATTATTCTTAATAATAATAAAACACATATTTACTGCTTATTTTCTCTCAGATTTAAAAATATTTCACTTCTTGCACTACTTTATTATTCAGGAGAGACTGTCAAAATCATAAATTCTCTTTACTAACACTTTGTATAAACATAATGTACAACATACTTTAAATCTTTGTTTTTATAGTAAAATGTTAGAGAAATGTGAGTTCCTTTCTTCATTCTCAGTTCCTCAGTTGACCTGAAGAAAGCATACCTGTAGCTTGTTTTCATATTTAATAGATTCATTTACGTATTTACTACTAAGAAGGAGAGATGATTAGGCATTTAAGAGTACATTCTGATCATATACATATATGAACATAGTAACAGTATATATGTATATGTACAATTGTTAATAAACACACATATGAACAATTAAAATATGAGGCTAGGAAATTGAGAGAGAGGACACACATTAGAGAAGTAGACTGATCAAAGGAAAAGGGAAAATGATATATTATATATAGTTATGTATAAGGAAATTCCTGTAGCAAAATAAATATCTTGTATACAGCAAAGAGTATCTTTAAGAGTGTATGTATTTATATACAATATCAATTATATATAGCTACTGTTCATACATCTGTCTATCAATGTATCTATTTATCTATCTGTCTTGTCTATTTGTATGTAAGTATATATGTAAGAATTCTTCTCTCTGTCGTTCACACAAACCACACCATATTAGCTAAATATTGCTTTTAATTCTCATTCTTAAGTTAACAAATCTTTAATAGGAATTACATAAACAGATTGAAGCAACTCTCTATGCCCATGTAATCAATCACATATTTTAGAATATCGATCCATGATTTGGCTTAAAAATGAACAGGCCAGTCAGAAACAATGAGCTTTTAGAATTTACTGAATAATCACAATTCTTGATCAAAAGTATCCGAAGATCTTATGATCCATAACGAAATACAGTTATTAAGCATTGGACATCTAAGCATATTTCTATTCCAGTGCCAATGACACTGTCTGATTATATTGCTACAAAGAAATTTGTGTAGAGACAAAATTAAAGCTTTCTTCTGAAGGAATTATAATCCATTGTCCAACAGCCAAGATGAAGTAACTTACACTTTTAGATGTCATAACTCTGACTCTGAAAAGACATGATAAATTAGGAAAAAGATAGGACACTCTGGAGTTTCCCTTTTTATCTGCTTGTAGGCTGGCCTGTAGGGGATAAGAGCAGTGAAATTTGCTGGGGCTCTCCAATGGTCTCCTGTTTCCATGACAAGTCATATGTCACTGAGAATGGACACCTTCCCTTGCTTTTCCTTTAGTTTCAACAAATAGTTTTGTTTTTTGTTGTTTTGTTTTGTTTTTGCAGTGATGTTTTCGCTACATGGCAGGTTTATTATATGTATTCACTCTCCAGGACTTATAGACTGATTTAATCACTGTAAAAAAACAAAATAAATATATTAAGTCATTCCTTCAACTTGACTTATTTTTTACATGTACCATTTAGAGAATTTTAGATTAAGTTTAAGATTAGTCAGGGAGCTTAGCTCTGTCCACTATCATTTTAGTTTGCTGATATACACTCTTTCTTTCTTTTTAGAAAAAGAAATTTATTTTACATACCAATCCCAGTTCCTTCTCGCTCCTGTCCTCCTACTCTTCCCAACTTCTCTCCACTCTACCCACATCCACTCCTCAAAGAGTATGAGGCCTCCTATGCTGAGGCAACAAAGTCTGTCTCATCACTTGATGCAGGATCAATACATTTCTCCCTATATCTAGGATGAGAAAGATATACTTCTATTGGGAATGGGTTCCAAAGAGCCAGTTCAAGCAGTGCGGATAAATACTGGTTCTTCTGCTAGTGGTCTCACAAACTGCCAAAGCCACACAACTATCAATAAGATCTCCTTAGTAAATTGAGGCAGTATGGAGGGAGGGGAGAGGGTGGTAGAGGAGGGGAGAGGGGGAGAAGGGAAGCAGAAAGGAGAACATGATGGATCTTGAAGGTCAAGTTGAGTGAAGAAGAGAGAGGAGGAGGAAGGAAAGAGATACCTTGGAAAAGGGAATTATTATGGGGTTAGCGAGAAACTAGGCACTAGGAACATTCCCAGGAATCTGCAAGAATGACCCTAGCTAAGATTCTAAGCAACAATGGAGAGGGTACCTTAATTGCCCTTCCCCTGTAATCAGATTGATGACTACCTTAATAGTCATCATAGAACCTTCATCCAGCAACTGATGGATGCAGGTGCGGAAATCTACAACTAAGCACTGGGCTGAACTCCTGTAGTCCAGTCATAGAGAGGGAGGACTGATATTATGAGTAAAGGGGCCAAGACCATGATGGGGATACCCACAGAAACAACTGACTTGAGTAAGCGGGAGCTCATTTACTCCAGACTGACAGTTGGGTAACCTGAATAAGATTGAACTAGGCCCTCTGAATGTGGCTGACAGTTGTATTGCTGATACACTCTTAATTAAACCTCAAACTTGACCAAATGACCTTGTGTATGTGCAGTGGTCATGAAGACTTGAACTGATTTCAGAAAATGTTTCCTTCTCAAAGAACAATTCTACCAAAAACTTTTTTTATTATAGGCAATGGATTTAAATCTCAGACTATAAGATGAATAAAAGTGTAATTTGAAGAGTAGGCAATTCACATTTTGGAATATCAATGCTAAGTATTTTCTGGTCCTCAGCAGTATAAATATCCAGACTGTCGCCCAAGACATGACCTTTATTATACAGAAGTACTTTTTTGATGCAAGAACTAACTTTTGATTTAAAATTTTATGTATCTTCATGCTTATCTTTATGACAATAAATCTTTTATGGAATGAATTTTAATAGCAGGTGAAAACCACAGAAAAAGTAAGTATATGTTGGACTTAGTACATCCTATGAGGTATTCTATTGCTAAGGTGATTTATATTTTCCAAAATCAGGCTGACATAATGCTATTATTTGTTTCATTAAGGCTTTAAAATTATAAAATAGAAATGTTTAAAGTTTATCTGAATGTGAAACATATGTTATTGATAGATGACCTTGACTTGAATATTATGTGTATATTTAAATATTCCTCCACTTTCCTAACTTTGATAAAATAATTTAATCTTTCTGGACATCAATTATTGTATTTGTAGAATGAAAATAGCATATCAATTCCAAAGCATATTTGGAAATGTAACTAGCAGGTGTAAGAAACCTAACTTAGACCATGGATACTGATATGGGAGTCACCAAGGTTATTATGTTTCCTTTTTAAGGTTTCTTATTTATTTGGTAGTTTGAATGATATATTCACATTGCACTGTTTTGTTAGCACTACAAATGATTATACAATACATTTTTTTTTCTCTGTTGGTTGAGAAAGTAATGTTAATGACATAATTTTTTAGTAATTCTGAAACTTTTAGCTTTAAAAACAATGAATAAAAATTCTGTTATCACCTGAGTATATGAGAAATTTTGGGAAGTTCAGGCATGTCTATCTTCATCACAAAGTACCACATATATTCTCCCTTTCCTCACTTTTCTTTGGTGTTCAATATATACTAAAAATGTTAGTGTATCCACAGGGATAGAAAAATATATAAAAGCAAATCAGTCCTGGCCTTGGTAATCTTTTTCACTGTTGTTGGTAAATGTACAAATACATAGAAGAAACTGGGCTTTCCAAAATCAGATCGATATTTAGGAGTTTAATAGAATTCAGTAAAAAGAAGTATAGAAAGAGAAAGGTTAAATAAGTCCATAGAGATTTCTACCTGTCCCATTCTGGGTTAATAGAATTGCTTCCCTAGAGTGCTTCAGGAGGCTGCTTGTTGGTTCCCAGCTGCTCTCTGCAACAAATTGGTGTGCCAATGTGGGTAACTATATCCACATTAAAACCTGAGAAAGCTTAAAAAATTATAGACCTAAAAATACACAGATTCTTGCTGTTTGCTGCAGCATGCAGCAGTTCCCTTAAGAGAGGTTTTCCTGATTCAGTGGAAGCAGGGAAAAAAACAGCTGTGGTTTTAAAATGCCAGCTTTCTGGGTTGTGCTGTTAGCACCAACTCTGACTCTTTCTGGAGATCCAGCTATGAAGCACTTGAATGGGGCTTGTGGGCCCGGGTGCTTGTATGTCTACTTGGGAAATTAGCTGAGAACAAGCCTGCAGCTCAGTGGCCCCTGCCTGGGCCGGCAGCATGATCAGGACTGCTAGGAGTGCACAGGTAGGAGAGCATGGCGGATTTCCAGCACCATACACAGAGATATTTCCAGGCCGTGCAATGCTCTGCATGCCATATCTCGCTACTACTCAGATAAAAAGGTTTATGTGCTGCATGCTCATTCTCAGAGTTAAAGTGCTGAGCATAGCTCCTACCTGGTGGTCACAGAGATTGCAATAATGGTACCTCCACCATTTTAAAAGTGGAGAGAGGCAGAGCCAGTCCCAAGAGCCACTACAACCAAGCTGCTTATCATTTTAAAAGCTCTACAAGACAGAAAAGAATGTCAGATACACAATAGGACAGACTCAGTCATAAAAGACCTCTAAATGTGTCACAGTGTTGAATAAATGTACGTAGGCTTGGGAAAGAGAAAAAAGGAGTACAGATAGTTATAAAAATAAGTAAATGTTTTTCAAAAAAGTAAAATAAAGTATTTAAAGAGACAGAATACAGATAGTCATAGATTAAAGGAGTAAAGATAATAAAATAAATATCATACTTGTAGAAAAATAATAGAGTAAAAACAAGCCATGTAAAGATGGAAAATTCATAGAGAGTCTGGATTATGCATATTATTGTGCTATTTTTGAATTTTTTTGACTGCAGAGAGACATTTGATTCTGGGGATTGCTAAGCTATGCCAACATATATATTTCAAAGGTATCTTAAATTCAAAAATTGTATCTAAATATATGTTGCTTTGGAAAAGAGTTTCTTCTTTTGTTTCCACAGAGGAAGAGAACCTGTAGGATCCTTCTAATGTGGTTTGTGGTTAGTATGGTTCGATGGGCCAAGATCCTCTGAAAGGTCACCTTGAACATCCCTCAAAAATTTACTTCACCCAATAAACAGCAGGGAGCAGTTTGGAGAAAAATTATACCCATATTCTCAAATATTGCTTATAAATATACTTTTACATTTAAAGGAGGTTATGCTATAGAGATTTGCATTGATATGGATCTTGGTTTACTGATACAAACTTAAGGTCAATTTTGTTATATGTATAATTCTGCTCTTAGTTAAGGTATCGTGTTTGTGCGGCTCATTTAAAAATGCAATGTATAAGTAAGAAATACAGGTTAATAGATAATCATCTATAATAGTCAAGCATGTAGTCATGTTAGTTACATTTTATAGATGTACAGAGATGTATTTCAGATAGATAGATAGTCTTCAAACCATTCAAAAACTACAGAATATGGCATTTAAAATGTTCTAAGAAATTAGGACTTTTCATGACATGAGACATATCTGCTCCTGGCAGGACCAATTGCTTCAAGAGGAAGATTGGATTTGAAGAGGCCCCTTATGAAGTTTGTTGACTATTTGGGCAAGAAACTGCTCTTGCCTGGAATGCTTGATGATCTGGACATGCAGGATTCACAGAGAAATGACTGCTGGACTTGCCTAAAGGTGAGACCACTGCTTTTCAGTGTTCCTGCTTCATGAAAGAACAAAAGAGTCTGCTAAACATTCTAAAAGACAGAAGAAAATGACTGACAAACTGTTGCTAAGATAGGCAGAACTGTCTTTGAAATTTCCTGCTTCATGGAAAAGTCTACTGGACACTAAGGGCCAGTAGGCTGAAAATGGATGGTACAGAAGAACTTTGGGTGACTGTTCAGGCAGCAGCGAGATGTTCTGTCAATTCTAGAGTCTTGGAAGTTGCTTACAATGAACTTTCAGTTTACTTAGATAATATTATATCCTCCTGGAGTCTTTGATGGAGTTGAAGAATTGATAGTTATAGATTTTTGTTATGATAAAAGATAAAGCAGATATAAATATTGTAACTGTAATTCTTATTTGATACCTGTTCCTGTTTTGTTATATGTAATTTTACTATGTTGAAGATAAAGCCCTACTTTTCATTTAAACAGAAAATGGGAGGTGATGTGGAATTCCCCTCTGTATGCTGTGAATATCAATGGTTAATAAAGGAACTGTTTTGAGTCTAAAGCAGAGCTATAGGGGAACAGAGCTAGGTGGGGAAAACTAAACAGAATCCTGGGAGAAAGGAGGCAGAGTCAGAAAGAAGCCATGGAGTCACTGCCAGAGACAGATGCGAGGAACTTTACCTGATAAGCCTCAGCCGTGTGGCAAAACACAGATAACTAGAAATAGGTTAATTTAATATGTAAGAGTTAGCCAATAAGAAGCTAGAGTAGTGGGCCAAGTAGTGATTTATTTAATATGGTTTCTGCATGATTGTTTCAGGGCTGAGTAGTCTAGAACCAACAAGTGGCCCTCCTCCCAACACTAAAGGTCTGTAATGATCAGTATACGGATGTAGCCTCTCCAATGAGGTACTAGTTGTGGCCACTGGAAGGAAAAAAAAAAGCCTTCAATACCAAAAAGATGTGAAGGTGGCACATCATATCACCCACCATGGTGACTTTCTTGAGGTTTTACTCACAAAAATCTCTTAAAATATGTATTTAATTCTGCAAGATGTGAGCACAATGTCATACTCCAATTTCATCTTCTGATGACTGCTGGCTTATCATTTCAGAAGTCCCAGAAACCCGAGAATGTTGATTTATTCTCCTTAGAAAGATTAGATGTAGCCTATCTCTCAGGAAATTACTTGAATTCTTAATATTGAAGGAGATGCAGGCTTAGGCCAAAAGCACCTTAGCAATGCCACCACACATAGATCAAAATAATACCAAGTTGTACTATGACACTTTGATAACAAGTATGGATGAATATGTGTAAAAAGGAAAAGTAGAGGTATTCTTTTATCAGGGTTTTTAAAGAATTCCATCATCAAAACCTTTAGGAGGTATGCATGAAAATACTTGTTTTATTCATTGTAATGAGAATGTTGAATTTCTCAAATATTCTTTTCCAAATTTAACATCTCTTCAACATAGCAATATAGTATTTTGATGCACAATTAATAAAAACTCAGGGAGAGAAATTGGGGCTCAACCCAGAGACCCAAAAAGCAAAGAAGCCAGCCATTGGCTTTTACCTCAACCTCAGTTCGAATTGCTGATCCTGCCTCCAGGAATCTCAGAATGAGACTGTTTGAGAGCTGCTTTTTCCCACTTAAATTCTTTCTAGGGCTTGGATTAAAGGCATGAACCACCATGATTAAAAGTATGTGCCGTTCATTTCTATGGCAAACTAGTGTGGCTACTGGGTCTGAAAGTGTGTTTTACCATTACCTGGTCTGTAAGGCTGACCAGTGGGACTGTTTTACTCTCAGATCTTCAAGCAAACTTTATTTACTAAAATATAAATGAAATGTCATTACAGTATTTTCTTCTTTTGCAATAGGATGCATAGAGAAACTAATCTTGTTTTCTACTTTATAAAATAGTCATTTGAATTTGCTGATTCTCCTTCTAGAATTTGGACCAGTTGAAACATGCCTTGGTTCCTATTTTATATTACCTTCCATTTATAGGAATTCACTTGAAAATAATATTTTAATACAAAAAAGAGAAGATAATGGAAAAATGATGAAAATGATGCAGTTCATGCTGCCCGTGGTGGTTGGAAAACAATAATGAGTCCTAGTAGAGTACAGATAAGAGAAGATGGATAAAATGTGAAATAATGGATGTTTGTGATTGAGATAACAAGAAATTCTGTTACTGTCTACTTTGTCTTTGGTTTAAAAATACCAGGGAACTATTTTTATTCTCTCTGATTGATCTGACCACACCCTAAAAAATTGTGATCTGCTTGTTTAGGACAGATCTCTTCTCATAATAGAACATGATCTCTTTGCAGAGCAGGCTCATTGGACTTCCTAAAAAGGCACTGTTCAAATGTTATTTGTCATTGAGATATTAAATTGAAAGTGAACTAAATACATTTTATCCATGACAAACCATACATACCCTGTCAATCTTTAACTTTCCTCAGTATATTTCCAATAATAATTAATATCCTAGAAAGAAGAGATTAGTGTCTATGTACAATAAATATCAGAGAATGCTACATGTGAATCTTGGTCCTTTCTAGTGGGAAATTCCCAGTTTAGAAAAAGTCAATTATTCCTACATTGTCAATGTTATCTGAGATAATTTTTTATTAACTTTTTTGGTGTAAATTTTCAGTAAGTGCTAACAGGCTAGCTTCCATTATCTTAATGAGGCAGAGGAAGATACAGTGTTCTTTTTGTGACACTGGTTGGTACCACATGTTAAAGACAATTATGCAACATGGAAAAAAATTATCAATGTTCTTCTTGAGATCATTGGAGGTGGTCATATTATCATGGCAATAATATTTTGTTTTTCAATTTGTTGGTGTCTTATAACACTTCATTTTCCTCATATGGTTTTTTAATTATTTCATTAATTTCACCTATCAGTATGAAGAATAATGCTCATTCATAGTCTGACATTTTTCCATTTCACAAATGGTTGTTGTAAAGTATATTATCAGTTTGATGTTGAATTTGATAAAATATCTTTCTCATAGACTTCATACATGAGAACATTGCCTAATAAATTCAAGCATATTTTATGCCATCAAGTGTTAACAATAAAAAAATTAGATGGAACACTGGAGTGGGTGAGACTAGAAGGAGTGAGTTCAGATAAAATTAGGAATTAACCTATTTTTTGGAAAAAAAAATCTCTGCACTGAAATCATCTGTATAAGTCAACACAGGGAAAAACAGAATATGGGATGTAGATATATCAGATAACTAAAGTAGTACTTGATTATCTGTTGGAAAAAATACAAAGAATAGCTAAAAATGTATTATACCTCAGGGAAAGAGTGACATTCACAATTAAATTCCATGATATGAAAGGCCCTAAAAACCTGTATTTTTTAAATTATCAAGCCAATTTAATTTCCAAGGTATCTGCCAGTTCTTAGAGCAATGCATCCAGCTGAGGATAATGTTAGACCCATTCTTCTCTGTGTATATGATGAATGTGAATATATTTTTCTCTTTAGGGCAGGTTAGTGGTTTCTCCACAGACAAAAACATAAATTTGTCTTCTTAGTGTTTGTGTGTGTGTGTGTGTGTGTGTGTGTGTCATGGAGGGGAAGTAGGATAATCATGCAGAATGACCTCAGTACTAAATAATTCCATGAGACTGATAAAGGAAAATGAGAATTTCAAATTCTTCTTCAATCCCTTTTATATAAATTAATAAAAACTAAGAACACATTGAATAGAAATCAGCATGAGTTTCTCCCCATATCCATTATCTCAGGGAAAAAAATAAAACCCATGCAAATATAAGGCCATATGAACCCTGTATCCTTTGTGGATACACAACTTTCTCAAGTGTTCTGCAGTGCTGAGTCAGGGTATGTATCATAAGTCTCCATTCCATCTTATGCTAGAAGACAAAGGAAGTCAAAGAATAGTTGGAGAAACCTGAGGAGAGCCGTGAGTGCATTTGAGCTCTTACACGTTGACTTCAAGACCAGGTGATAAGGCTCTTATAATGTCTGCAAAGTGAAGGAAGAAGCCATCAGCACACCTTCAATAGAGATGTGACATACAGCAGACACATCTTCATATTTGGCCCCAGAGTATGCAAGTGCTTATGGATACAAGCCCAGAAATTAAAGTCTTGAATTTCCAAAGCCCTTAGAAGGGAACAACATCTCCTACTACTACTAAGATTGTAAAGTAGGGTAAACATTTGCTCAATTTTAGTGCATAAAAGTATAATCAGAAACATTTTTATATGTGTACATTTCAACAAAAATTAAAAATGTCTGCTTAGAATTTTTCTTTTTTGTTTCCTTTTTAAAAAAATATTTTCTCATTTTACAAACCAATCCCAGTTCCCTCTCCCTCCAGTCGTCCTGCTTCTCCCACCTTCCACCCACTCCACCCTCATCCATTTCTCAGAGAGGGTAAGGCTTCCTATGGGATGTAGTGGCTGCCCATTAGTTCCCAGCCACCCTGACCCGAGATAACCAAACAGAAACTGTATTAATTAAAACACTGCTTGACCAATCACTTAGGAATATTGTTATCTAGCTCTTATATTTTAAATTAATCCATCTCTATTAATCTGTGCATCAGCACATGGCTGTGGCCTACTGGTAAGTTTCAGTCCACTATCTGGCATCTGTCTCCTGTGGTGACTACATGGCATCTCTGTGACTCAGCCTACTCTCTCCTTCTCTATCTGCTTGGAATTCCCATCTTGCCCTGTTTTGCACTATAATAGGCCCAAAGCAGCTTCTTTATTAATCAATGGTAATAAAACATATTCACAGGATACAGAGGGGAATCCCACATCACCAGGGAGTCAACAAAGTCTGGCATATCACTGAGGCAGGACCAAGGCCCTCTCTCAATATCTAGGCTTAGCAAGGTATCCCTCCAAAGAAAATCATCTCCAAAAAAAGTCAGTTCATGCACTAAGGATAAATACTGCTCCACTGACAGTGGCCTCACAGACTTCCCCAGCCACAAAACTGTAATCCACATTCTGAGGGCCTACTTTGGACCTATGCAGGTTTCCCTGCTGTCAGTTCAGGGTTACTGAGCTCCCACTAGCTCAGGTCAGCTGTTTTTGTGGGTATCCCCATCATTGTCCTGACCGGTTTGCTCATACTATTGCTCCTCTCTCTCTTCAACAGGACTCTGGGAACTCTGCCCAGTGCCAGCTATGGATCTCAGCATCTGTTTTCATCAGTTGCTGGATGAAGTTTCTATAATGAAAATTCAGGTAGTCATCAATCTGATTACACGGAATGGCCAATTCAGGTACTCTTTCCACAATTGCTTAGGCTCTTAGCCGGGTACATCCTTGTGGATTCCTAGTAATTTCCCTAGTGTCATGCTTCTTGCTAGCCCCATAATGGCTCCCTAAATCAAAATATCTCTTCCTTGCTCTCCCACTCTGTCCTTGCCCCATCTCAGCCATCCCATTCCCTCATGTTCTCCTCCCCCCTACCCTTCTCAACACTCTCTCCCTTTCTTCCCTCCATTCTCCCCCCACACCCATGCTCTGAATTTTCTTAGGAAATTTTCTCAATTTCCCCTTCCAAGGGGGGTCCATGTATGTCTCTCTTAGGGTTCTCCTTGCAACCTAGCTCCTCTGGAGTCATGGAGTATAGGTGGTTACTCTTTGCTTTATGTCTAATATCCACTTATGAGTGAGTATATTCCATATTTTTATTTCTGGGTCTATTTAGTATCTTTTAAAACATGTAATTCTCATCTTCAAAATACAAGAAAATACTTCACATACATCCACTTGATATGACTGAGAAAATACTTTAAGTAAATATTTACTGATTTTAAATTGATTTCTGTTCAATGTTTGGTGTGGAACAATTCTGTATCTGTCAACTATGTTTTAAATAAATGCTGATTGGTCATTAGCCAGGCAGGAAGTATATGCAGGAAAACCAGACAGGAAGTAGAAGTAGGTCAATGAGAACAGGAGTATTCTGGGAAGAATGAAGCCCATTCCTCTGGAGTCCTGCACAGACATGGAAGAAGCAGGATGTGACCTGCCCAGCTGAAAAAGGTACCAAACCATGTGGCTAACATAGGTAAGAATAATGGGTTAATATAAATTATAAGACTTAATAAGAAGCCTGAGCTAACGGGCCAATTGGTTTTATAATTTATGTAGACCTTCTGTGTGATTCTTTGGGACCTAACAACTGTGGGAACTGGGCAGGACAGAAACCTCAACAAGCAGGCTCTCATGTTAAAGAATTAAATGTATAATTACTAATTTAAAATAAAAACAAAGTAAGTTATCCCCCATCTTTTTCTCTGGGCTGTGCTTTTCTTGTGTTTGTTTTCAAGTCAGGGTTTCTCTGTGTAACAGCAGTGGCTGTCCTGGAACTCACTCCATAGACCAGGCTTGCCTTACATTCACAGAGATTTGCCTGCTTTTACCTCATGGATATTGGGATTAAAGGTGTGTGCCACCACCCTAGCATCTTTTTCTACTCCATATTTAATTAAAATATTATCATAACATGATTAAAATATGCAGAAATTGTTTATCTCTACATGCAGAAGACCCATTCTTAATTTTTTTCTTGTGTGAAGTCCAACAAATACTCATTCATCCTTTGAGAGTCAGAGAAATGGTCTCTATGATCAGTAACTTCTGTAAAAATGAAAGGCTAGCAAGGTATAACTGAAGGGCAAGAATGTTATCTTTGGCTTTCTTTATCACTATAACATTTGTAAATTATTCATTGACCATTTTGACTCATATTTTAAATTATCCTTTCCTTATTTCTCAGATTCTACTGTGATCATTTGTGTTAATCTTGATGGTATTTACTGATCTTATCTTTACAATGAAAAGTTAATGAAACATTTTATTATTATGATCGTTTTTAGATTTTTTTAAAAGGTGAAAATAGATTTTTTAATGTTAGAATTTCTGATCATGGTTTTCCCTCCTCCAGGTCCTCCCAACCTCCCTACCCACTCAACTCTATGCTTTATCTTTTTTAATTAGAAAAAATGGAAATTTAAAAAAAGAAAGACAGAAGGAAGGAAACTCACTAATGTCTGTAACTCCAGTCATAGAGGGATTGACACCCGCTTCTGACCTCCATGTATACCAGGTACAAACAGACATGCAGAGAAAATGGCCATAAAAATAAAACATAAACAAAAATTATAATTAAAAAAGGGAAGGAAATAGAAATAATGAGAGAAAGAAAGAAAAAGAAACACACACATACACACACAGATGCACACAAAACCCATAAGAACACAAAATAATCAAAAATCATATATAGAAAAAGATGGCTTTTTATTAAGTTAAAAAAATACCAAAGAAATATGAAAAAAATCAACAAAATACCATTGTGCTGTGAGACCTCCTTCAGCCAGTAGCTGAAGATATTGGTTCACTTTGGGCATGGTTTCATATACTATAAATGCAGACATAAAGTGTGTACGATCCTTTTGACTGCTGGATTCAGTTACAGTTCCCAACACACACAGAGGACTGAGGGTCACTACTCTTTCTGTGAGTTTACTCATAGATCAATAAACCTTTGTTATACTCCATTCCATGCTAGTGTGGAACTTTTTTGTATGCCAATACCATTGCATTCATTTTATGTTGCTCATCTACTGCTGGATCTGGGCCTCCCTGAAGTGTAACGTTTATGTCCAGTGAAATTCCATTTGAGAAGATTAATCTTTGCTTTTAAGTGGTTGTCATTTGTAGAAAGAATCTTGGTTGAAGTTGGAATCTTGTTTCACTGCACCCTCTCAGTGCTGAGAATCTGTCTTGAACATGTGTAGGACTCTTGTATGTTACCACAGTCTCTGTGAGTTCATACGTGCATCCATCTTGTTGCTTCTGGAAGACATGATATCCTGGTGTCATCTTTTCTCTCTGATTTTTATAATGTTTCCATCTCCTTTTCCACATAGCTCCCTGATCCTTGAGGTGAAGGGATGAATAAAGATGTTTTCTTTAAGGTGAGTGTTCAGATGTTTTCTTTTCTTTGCATATTGTCCAAATATGGGTCTCTATATTAACTACCACCAACTGCTGATGGCTGATCTACATGGGCAGCAGAATATCACAAAAAGTCATTTTAATGCTATGTTCTTTATCAGAATGATAATATCTTGTTTTTCCTTAGGCTTATAGTCTATCTAGTCTCAGGCTCTCAGACACCAAAGCAGTGTCATGTGTGGTTTACATCTCATAGAGTTACCTGTAAATATAATCAGAGTTGGATGCTCCAACAGCATCTGTGCTACTATTGCACCAGTATATCTTCCAGGTAGGTTGCCATGGTATTTCACGAAGCTTGTAGTTTGCTTGGTGCTTACCTTTGTCCTCTGGTAGCCAGCATAGTACCTGCCAGTACAATAAACATTAGGCAGTAGGTGAAATGTTTCCAGTCAGACACATGCTTAATTTCTCTGCATTCAATGAGATATAAAATTTTGTCAACAATAATAAGGGCTTGTGGCCAGTTGTAGAGAGCAATTAATAGATTTTGGCAATAGCTTGAGTTGTTTGAATGTTTCCATATGGCCCCTTTGGCCAACAAAAATTAAATGTGACCCTTCCTGGCATTGGATGTTTCACTGGATGACAAAATATGTCCAATTGTGACTTTGTCTCCCCTGTTATTTTGTGACTACATTTAGATTTCTTTCATATAGGTGTATGTTTTTAGCAGTTTCTAGAGTAGTAGGATTCCATAGGACTTCCAAATGATCTTTAGAGTGTGTTATTGTTCCCCATCCTCTCCATTTAATCCCCAGCTTCAATCCCCCTCTACCCAGTTCTATAACTATATTTTCTATTCCTTTTTTATCTGCTTCCCTTGGAGATCATCCCCTTTCCCCAGTCCCTTATTCTAGATCTACGTTTTCTAGTTACACAGATTGTAGTATGTTTACCAACAGTTTAATATCTAATATCAACATATAAGAGAGTGAATAAAATAATTCTCCCGAATCAGGGTGAACATATCCAGGATTATGTTTTTTTTCTAGTTCTATTCATTTACCTATTTAGTAACTTCATTTTTCTTAAATGATATGTAATAGTATGTTTTGTAGATGTACCACTCTTTCTTTATTCAATCTTCTGTTGATAGACATTAGGGGTTTCTTTTAATTGCTCATTATTATTATTGGAACAGCAATGGACAAGAATGAACAATCTGTCTGTAGTATATATATATATATATATATATCCTTTATGTATCTGTCTAAGAGCTGAATCTTGAGGTAGCTTTATTCCTAGTTTCCTGAGAAAACAACAAATTGATTTCCATAGTAGCTATGCACGTTTTCAATCCTCTCAGCAGCAAACAAGAATTCCTTTTTTTTCCACATTCTTGTTAGCAAGAGCTGGCATTTGCTTTGCTGATATTTGCTCTTCAGATTAGTGTAAGATGAAATCTCAAAACAGTTTGATTTCCCTAGTGACTAAACATGTTGAAAATTTCTTTAAATGTTTCCCAGCCACTTGTGTTTCATCTCTTCAGAACTCTGTATTTAGTTATTCTCCCTACTGTTAATCAGGTAATCTGTATTCCTGATATCCAGGTTTTTGAGTTCTTTATATATTACAGATATCAACCCTCAACCTATGTAATAGGTAAAGATCTCCCATTCTGTAGCCTAATGTTTTCTACAAATGATGGTATCCTTTGCCATACAAAAATTTTCAGTTTCATGATGTCATCTTTATTAATTTTTAGTTTTAGTGCCTTTGTTTTTGGTGTCCTGCTCAGACAGTGTGTGTGTGTGTGTGTGTGTATATGTGTGTGTGTGTGTGTGTGTGTGTGTTCTAATGAGTTCTAGATTTTTCAATACTTTCGCTTCTATCAGATTCAAGGTATCTGATCTTGATCCATTTGGAGATGAGTTTTATATAGGGTGGTAAACATGAGTCTATTTACAGTCTTCTACCTGCAGCAATTAAGTTTGACCAGGATCATTTGTTGAAGAGGTTATATTTTGTTTCAGTGTGAATTTTTAGCTTCTTTGCCAAAAATCAGGTGTCCATAGGTGTGTAAAATTATGTCTGGGTTTTTGTCTTACGTACTGTTCTAATATTGTAAGAAGATACCAAGTTGTCAGCCAACTTGGTTATGGTGTCTTCTTACAATTCCTTTGCTTTAAAAAATGAAGCAATATAATTCTGGGCTTGCTTATAGTTACAGATGTATAGAACAAATCATCAGGGTTTGGAGGAAACATGGTGGCGTGACACTGCAGCAGTAGCTGAGAGATGTCATCTGATTCACAAGTTACAGGCAGAGAGAGTGAGATTGGGCTTAGCCTGGTGTTTTGAAAACTCAATGTCTACTCCTAGTGATATACCTTCTCCAACAAAGTCACAACTACTCCAACAATGCCACACATCCTAATCTTTCCAGAACTGGTCCCACTAGTTGAGGACAAAGCAGTCAATTATCTTAGTATATGTGGGACATTCTCACTCAAATCAGTATAAATATTAGTTATATTTCATTAATTTGATTATTTTTGCTGTTTTCTCTTTCTGTGTGTTAGTACTTTTTTGTTCTATAGCTTTGGGTATGGAATTAAGCTGTTCAATAATATTGCTCCATTTTTTTTAAGTTTAGTAAAAATGTTATGATCTTGCCTCCTATATCTACCATTTTTGTGTCCCATAGTTATGATCATGTCATATTTTCATTTCCATTCAATCCAAACAATTTGTTTTTATTCTTAATTATTTTTTCTTAAATCATTTTTCACTCATTAATGAGTTGTTCAGTGTCTACAGGCTTGTAACTTTTTATTGTTTCTGTTGTTGTTGATATCCAGCTTTTTACAATGGTAGTAAGATAAGATGCAGGATATTTCAATTTTCTTATATATGCTGAAACTTGCTCTGTGTTTAGCTATGTTTAGGTGAATATTGTAATAAATCAACTGGAATTAGCAAATATTTATAGAACACCTCATACACACGTCAAATATTGTACCTTCTCATCAACTCATGGAACTTTCCCCAAGATTGATCACATACTTGGAAACAGTGCCTTTATTTACATAAAACAGCCTGGCTTCTTGATGTAATAGCAATGGAAAATGAAATAAAACAAAAAGAACACAAATAAATGATGTGGGTTTCCCCTCTGCATGCTATAAATATGTTTTATTACCATTGGTTATCCAAGAAGCTGGTTCAGCCTATAGCAGGGCAGAATATTGCCAGGCTGGAAGAGATATATAGGGAGAGTAGGCAAAGTCAGGGAGATGCCATGTAGCTTCCAAAGGAAGCAGTGCTGCAAACTTACTGGTAGGTCACAGTTTTGTGGTAACACAAAGAGTAATAGAAAAGGATTAATTTAAGATATAAGAGTTAGTTAATAAGAAGCCTGAGCTAATAGGTGAAATAGTGTTGTAATTAATAAAGTTTCTGTGTGAATTTTTGGGTCTGGGTGGTCAGGAAATGAACAAACAGACTCCTCCTATAAAATGATGCCATATGTTTGGGGTTAACCCACATGGCCATCCCACACTTTAGGTCTGGGTGCTTGTATGCCCAATCGGGGTTAGGGGGAAAGTAGCTGAGAGAATGCCTGATACTCAGCATCCCACCTGGGAAAGTAGCTGGATTGAGTCTGTACTCTGCTAGGTGTGCACAGGCAGGAAAGCATGGCAGATTCCCACTGCCATACACGGAGACATTTCTAGGCCATGCAGCATGCTGTGTGGCAGTTTTAGCTTATACTCAGACACCAAGGGTTTATTTGATGAAAGGTGCTTTCCAGAGTTGATGTGGTGAAGAAGGCTCCCACCCAGTAGTCCCACAGATGATGGTAAATCTACCTCTGCCACTATGAAAGGCCAAGAGAGGTGGAGCCAGCAGCCAGAGATGCTGCAATCACATTGCTTACCGTTGTAAAATACTCCTTTTTAGAAAAGGATTTCAAATACACAAAAGACAGGTTCAGATATAAAAAAAACCTCTAAATGAGACACAAAGTGTTTAAAAGTGTACGTAGGCTTGGGACAGAGTGGAAAAAGAGTACAGACTGTTATAAAAAGTCTTTAAAGAGACAGCAAAAGTAATATAAAAGAGTAAAGATAGTTATAGATTAAAGGAGTGAAGAAAATTAAGCCACATAAAGGTGGAAAATACACAGAGAGTCTGGATTATACATGTCATTTTTTTCTTTGAATTTTTTGACTACAGAGACACATTTGATTTGGGGGGTTGCTAAGTTAAACCAATATAAAGGTATCTTGATTTCAAAATTTGAGTCAAAGGATACATTTCTTTGGGAAAGAGGTTCTGCTCTTGGTTCCACAGAAGATGAAAACCCATGGCTACGAGGCTAATGTGATCCGATGGAACTAGACCACATGAGAGGTTTCCATAAACCCTAAGAATACTTTGCTCAGTAATCAACAGGAAGTAGTCTTGAAAACTGCACCCAAATTCACAACATCGTTGCTTATAAATGTTTGCTTTCATTTAAAATGATTTCTGTATGAATTGTTAATGGTCACAGTCAATCTCTTTTTTCAGAAGTAATGGATATTGGTCATATACCTTCTGCAAAAAGCAGAGATAAGTTTCAGTTGGTTGAAAGCCAGAGTAATATGGTCAAATGGGTACATTCCTGCACATATGAGCCAACTCCAGCAGGAAAGGCAACTGTCATTTATATTTTAGCCAACAACCTGAGGTTGTTCAAATTCCAAAGATTCTCAGTGATATGAAGGGAAAGCAAATATCTCTAGAAAACCACTCTTTGTGGATTACCCAACTGGTCCAGTGCTATAAAAGTGACAATCTAATCAAATTCTCTTCCAGGGTAACTTTTGAAGTAACATCTAGTAATCTGTGTACTTTATGGTCCTAATTTGGACTCCTAAGAGACAGAGAGGCAAGAGTAGATGTGAAGTTGCATGAAAATAAAGAAGGCAATATTTAAGGTTACATAGGAACTGCTATGTTCCAAAGGAACATCTATGTCCCCTTAGAGAGACTTTATATAGATCCATACATATTTATAAAGATTATAAAATGCCTATGAAGCAACCCACTATGAAATGAAATACCCTGAGAAGTCATCTCTTTGGATGAATCGTTTTGGTGGATGATTTTGAACCTGAGTTGTTTGGAAAAAAAAGTTGATATTGAAGTACACAAAGTCTCTGCAGGGCCATACTAGGAAGGATTTCATATACTCTACCCTCAAATGAAGTTTTTATATTTCTACCTTAATGAGTGCAAAAGACTATTGCCAAAGACAATGATGTAATCCACACTGATATATATGCACATGCTCTTATTATTTGTGATTCTAAGTGTGATAAATAGTTGTAGTTCAAATAGTTGGAGCATCATAATTCCTGGAGCAGCAATTATTAGTAAAATAAAACATACAAGGTACTGATGTATATCAGATAGAAGTTTTCAATAAATTACTGAGGAAAGTCATCTGTTTCTTCATGTGGGATGGTTAAGAGGTCAACAAAGTCGTGTTTCTAGCCTGTGTCCTCACCCTCTCTACATCTGAGAGATACTAGAGAGAGGAGAGGCTAGATAGAGCATGTCATACATTCCTGTGGCTTACAGAATGAAACTGAAGGATGACTCTGAAATCACAAATTAGAAGCTTCAGAGTAAACATACTACAGTAATTCTAGTCCAAAGGAATTTCTAAATTGTTCCAGTGCTGAGTTCAGATTAGAAGGAAGAAATGGATAATGCACATGCCACATGAGAAAGAAAATCTTTCTGCATTTGAGATAACAACATACTAGTATAGAAAGAAGAAGTTGAGGGAAAATAGGTGGGTGCAGCGATGCATGTCTTGTAGAAGTAGCTATCCTAAGGCTGAGATTGATGGATCACAGGAGTCCAGGAGTTTTAGTTCTAAACAACAGAGTGGCTACATTTCAAAAAAATATAAAAGAAAGTGAAGGAAAATAAAGAACAGATTACCTTCTTTACTAATGACAATGATCAGAGTGAGAATAGGAAATTGATGAATTTAATGAATTATAGGATGTCTTCATATTTTTATTTTTGAGAACATAACATATTTACATCATTTCCTCTTCAACTTACTCTTCCAAAATCTTCCATATGCCTCCAATTACTCTCTTTCAATTTCATTAAGTTTTCAGGTGCAGTATTCAAAACATTTTGAAAATTAGCAGGATGGTAATAAGCAGGTGGATGATAGATACACGGATGAATGAAAAATTTATAGACTTATAGACAGATACATGATAGATAGATGATAGATATAGACAGATGATAGATGAAAACATGGATTTCTAGTTGGTTAAAGTTCTTTTGATAACAGTGATTATTATAAATAAAGTAACTGAGAAAATATTTCATTAACTCAAAGAACACTGTCATTCTGATGCTAACATAAGATCACATGAAGCCACATTTGATATGATATTGACATATCTAGAATAATTGGTGGGTGTTGAATGTGACTCAATATTTTTCCTAATATGATTTAAATAAATGTTGCATTAAATAGGAAGAAATTTGTCTATCTTCAGAGA
This sequence comes from Ellobius talpinus, assembly GCA_001685095.1. Classification (NCBI taxonomy): domain Eukaryota; kingdom Metazoa; phylum Chordata; class Mammalia; order Rodentia; family Cricetidae; genus Ellobius; species Ellobius talpinus. Next base: position 23,005 of record LOJH01010694.1, read on the forward strand.
TTAGTTATTAAAATAGAATGAGTATAAAACTTTAAGTTAGTGATATTTAATAAGGACTCATAAGGATGGTTTAGAACTAGGAGTTATTGGGACTTACTGATATATTTCAATCAAATAAAATATATATAGAAATAAAAATATTGTAATTAGAAATTATTATTTTTATTAAGAGAAAATAAGCACAAAACAAGGCCACAATACATTAGAATATGATTAATAATCAAGAAACATTGACAATGAAGAAAATCATTTAATGAAGTACAACAAAGGAAACCAAGAAAGAAACATACACCGTGGCATGATGATGAAGACACACTTCTGTGAAAAACCTGAGTCACCCCAGTCACTGTGGAAAAAGGACCAAGCAGGATTAGCTGTAGTCACAATACTGGGTTTAACTTAACAACAATCCCATTGAATTGAGGCATATGAAAGAGTCAAGCAAATTATTGTATGAAGGAAATTTGGGAATGTCAGATCTTATTTAAAATTTCAGCTTTAAAGAAAATGAAAAAAATTTGAAAGATATTGCCAAATAAATTTTAATCAATAATATTATTTTTGAGATTTATTTATTTTCATTTTGTGTATTGGGGTGTTTTGCCTATATATACATCTGTGCACCACGTGGGTGAAGGGCCCATGGAACTCAGAAAAGAGACACGTGTCCCCTGGGAACTGGATTTATAGATGCTTTCTAGTAATTATGTGGTTGCTAGGAATTATACCCAGTTTCTCTGGAAGTACATTTAATACTTTTCACCACTGAGCCAGGTCTTCATCTCCAATCACATAAACTTTACTATACTATCTAGACATCAGACCTATTTTGTTCTTATTTTGTGCCTTACAGCCTATCACACAAAGGCATTCTCTTGATTTCAGGAAGGGAAGGAAAATGAGCTTTCTGAGATGTAATATTTGTATTGGAAAGCACTTAATATAAACCTAAAAACTGACCATTTGTTGAAGTGATTTCTAGATGCTTTTCAATATAAGGTATGATCATGTTCTACTAAATTCACCATAAAGTTGAAAATTCCATAAGTGGAAATTATACAAAATATAGTATAGCCCATTAAGCATAGATTAATAACAAAGTATTAATAACAAAGTCATGGTTTTCCACCTTCTTTGACGGTAGTGATTGGGAATTCACCTCTCTGCTGCAAACCAAAACCACGACAAATTATTTTTATTGCAAACAGCTATCATGCCAACATAAAGCTATTCAAAACTCAAGGTAAGATTTTAATTATATTATCACCCATGTGATCACAAGACAAATACAAATATACAGAGCTATGCCATGGTATGAATGGGAGCAAAGTACTAATTGAGTTTTCTAAGTAGAATATTTTGAACTGTGGTGACTTTGTCCCCATCTGATGTAAACAGGAATCTGTGAAATAAATCTCAGTAACTAAGGAAACAATGACTTGCCCAATTCAGCTAATTAACAGAAAAACCAGAAATTTACTATTCTGGAGTTTGTAATTTTTCTCATTGTCAAGCATTTTCCCTAAAACAAAATAACAGATAAATTTGATAATATGTTGGCATTGGTCAATCTTAAAAGTGAAAAATCATTTAAACTCCTTAGATTAATATCAGACAGATATTTAATTTAAATGGTTGTTTGATGTTAGTAGTGTTAAATATTAAATATGATTTAATTTGAATCATATAGATAATCAATAGTTAAGTTTATTTTTCTTACATAAGTGTGATTATAACTTAAAAATCAGATTTTTAAGAAATGGCAAACATTCCTTTTGTCTGTATTGTCTATGCAAACATATAAATGTAATGCATCCATTTATTTTGTTCCCTATATTTTCTGCATTTTAATGATAACTCAGATATTCTGTCTTCTCACTGTCTTAACTTAAATTGAGACTATTTGCAAGTGGACTAGTTCTTTTACTCTGTCTTCACTTGACCCAAAAATCTATTATCAAAAGCTGTACAAATCGAGTCATTAGACTGACTTTAACTGCATATTTTAGTTCAATGTAATATCTCCATTGCCTCTGAAAGCAGTTGAACTGAAAAGAAATCATGGCTTAATACTTTATGAACATGGAGACTTCCTGTCAAGCCAATGTGTTATCAACTTACTTCAAAGACTGAAACCAAACAACCAGAACAGATTCATTTCTATCTGCAAGCTTCACTTCAGTAGTCTGGCGAGAGTTCTGATTTCCAAAATGCTCCATCAAAATGACCTCCAGTAGAGGTTATTCCATCTCTTCCAAGCAGTGACTGTTCAGTTACTCTGACTTCACTCTCAGCAGCAGCCATTGTTATTCTCCTACAATAGGCATTGCCTTTAACATTTTGTCTCTCTCTGTTCCTGTGTCTCTGTCTCTCTCTGCCTCTGTCCCCTCCCTGTGTGTGTGTGTGTGTGTGTGTGTGTGTGTGTGTGTCTGTGTGTGTGTCTCTGTGTGTGTGCTGATTATGTCTTTCTGGTTACAATTTGATGAAATTTTTTATTTTTGAATTCTGTTTTTGTCAACCTTAGTTTTATTACAGATAGAAACCTTTAGTAAAAAAATAATATCGTGCCTTCATCAAGTTGTTGTCAATATTATCTAAGCAAAACTTATCTTGATGCATTCCACAAACTCCCCTCCTTTACTTCAAGCCCACTGGCTTCTCCATATCTCTCCCAGTTTATTTGTTGTGTGAGGGAGCATTTCTCTATCTCCTCATAAACTGAATATTACTTGCTAAGGTTTATGCAATGCATTTCTGGAAATATTTATCCTATTGTTTTGGGGTGAAGTTCTGAAGAATCTTTCTTGCATATTAAAGAATACTTGTTATTGTTGTCTCTAGAAAATTAATAAAATTTCAGAAAAATTAATCTGAGTCTCACAAAATCTACTCTACTTTTTAAATTGTGAAGGTCATTTTGTTTAATAAAGACACTGAACTCAAGACAGCTTAAAAATAGTCATCACTATGAATAAAATGATATAAATCTGACCATTTATACTAATTTAAAATTGGCAGTGCCTTTGCTGCTGTTAACAGTGTATGACTTAAAGTCTCAATTTGGGAGCCATAAAGCATCAAGTCTCAGTTCAAGGACTTGAGACTTAGTTCATCCTAAGTTAAGTTTTATAACTTTCCTGATCGTAACAACCTTTGAATGACAGTTACTTACAACTAAAACTACACGAATAGTGTTTGCTACCAGATTTGTGGCATATTCTCTGAAAAGGTGTTGCATTGTATTAGGACTATTCTGCTCTTCTTTGCTCTCCATCAACATCCTCATCCTTTTAGATCCTGACATGCCTGTAATCTTTGTCTCTCTGTCTGGCATTAAGGGAAAATTGCCAGCTTCTTGTGTTTATCACAGAAATGAAATGCACTAAGAATCTACTTCATTTGAGAGTAGGTCTTTTTGTTAAACATAGTTCATGGACTTTTCTACTCCATCATTAAGAAACATGTAGATCTACTTTTTCAATGAAAGGATAAGGTACATTAGGTTTCACAGAATTTATACAAAAGCCCTTTTGCCTCTTACCTTGCTTAAGTATTAATCATTTTCTTCTACAACCACTATCTATTTTCTTGCCCTCTTCCTCTTGCTGTCAATCTCTTCCCATCTAAACTGCCCTCTAACAGTTGATGAATTATTAGTTGCATATACTATGCTTTCACTTAAAGTAATTTAATAATGCACTGAAGCTAAACGAGTTACCATCAAATTAGATATGGCATTTTGAGGTAGTCATCAGTCTGGTTACAGGGTAGGGCAGTTCAGGCACCCTCTCCACTATAGTTTGGATTCTTAGCTGGGGTCATCCTTGTGTATTCCTGAGTATTTCCCTAGTGCCAGGTTTCTCACTAACCACATAATGGCTCCCTCTATCAAG
>LOJH01010695.1:8416-36504 GCA_001685095.1 Ellobius talpinus
AAAAGGTACCGAGCCATGTGGCTAACATAGATAAGAATAATAGGTTAATATAAGTTATAAGAGTGAATAAGAAGCCTGAGCTAATGGGCCAATCAGTTTATGATTAATGTAGACCTCTGTGTGATTTCTTTGGGACTTAACTACTGCGGGAACTGGGCAGGGCAGGAAATCCCGACAACAGATATCCAGTTAATAGACTATAACCTAGAATCAAATGTTAACAAACCCTGCCACAGACATGAAAGTATTCAGATCTAATCAGGTAACATGACAAACCTATGAAGTTTGGGACTTTATGAAACAACATACAAATAATTGTATAATATAATAACTACCCTTTGCATATAGTACATAAGCCAATTCTAAATTCTATAGCTGGGAAGAGTACAAAACTTATTAATTTGGAGCCATGGGTCAAATCTGGCATACCATGTGCTTCATCAGAAAAGGGTCAGCTGAAATGAAGTCACATTCACACGTGGCTGGCTGTGGCAGTGCCCATGCTGTACCACCAGAGCTGAGGACTCATTACACAGGCTAGTAAGGCCCCAAAGCCTACAGCACTTACTACAGTCTGAGTGTCCTTCATCTGAAATTGCTGGATGTTCAGATTAGGGGAGCTCAATCTGCATGCATTCTCTCACAGAGAAAAGCCGACACCCCCACCCCGAACAGCCACTGATCTTAAATATGAGGCCCTGCTGCTAAATGGCATGGCTTAGAAGGCAGAAAGACCTCACCTGCTGAATGATGCAGGTCTTTGTCAGCAACTAACAGAGAAATGATGGAGCTGCACAAAGGTGCCCGTGAGCGAGGGCTTAGCAGTGAAGCCTGCCACAGTGCTTCTCCCTACCTGCTTTGCTGCCTTTGCAGATGGACTGTCATTGACATCAACGACCTTTCCCCTGATTTGGCCACTTTTCAACTTTTCTTTCGCAGGCTGCTTCGTCTTCTCAGCAGTCATGGTGTCTTCATCACTTTCAGGGTTATTTTTCCATTCTTTCATCATTTCTAATACATTGGTTGGTCTCACTGAAGAAAATGTATTGCCCTAATATTAAAAACAAATGTTTATGTTACAAACAGTTCAGATAATTGAAAATTTCTTAAACCTTTACAAATATGTTCTCCCAAATCAGTGATAGTCATATGGAAAAATTATAAAGCTAAGAAAGAAGCAAAACTTTCAGTGTCTGTTGGAGCACACTCCTTGCTCCACAGTGGCTCACTGATATAAGCATCACTTATAATGTGAATGAGGTTAGAGGAAACCACTCTCCAGCCATCAAGCAGTAAATGTAGCCTACTTGTGCCAAGGACACAACATGACAATGCTGTGGCAGCCAAGACCCCAGTAGCACTGTTCTTAAGAAGCTGGTAAGACACTACCCAAAAGTTAGTGGGGGCAATGCTAAAGGTGAGTCTACAAGAACACCAAATGTCTAGAAAAACATCTACACTCAGTTAGTTAGGTAAGCACTGTGTCTAAGAATATAGATCATCAATTTAAAAGCTCTTGCCTGGAATGTTTCTATATAATGTGGCCATTTGGCTATAACTCACTGTTCCTATCCCAGATACGACTGTATCAAACCAAAACTGGCCATTACACACTAACTCTATCTCCCAAATACCCCACTGAATGTGCCAAGACAGCTGAAATGGCTCCTGCTTGACTTAATACTTTTTTATTCTAATTCAAACTGTTAGAGAACATTTGGAGAGGATGTTTGGATTACCTTTAGGTTAAAAAGAGACCACAGGTATGTAACAATTCTAAGTAGTCTTTGTATGTAGGTAGATTTAAGTGTTACACTGTAATGACACATAAAACCATGAGACATGGAACATTAAGGTCAGTCATCTAAATATACTGTGGAGGATTTATTGAGTTTAATATAGTCATGGTTAAAAATAGCCAGCACCAAGAACAGAATGGCAATAACAAGAGATCATTAGGAGACTGAGTCCCAAGCTCTTCTGTTGTGCCTCCTAGGAGGTCAGACCCTTACCTTTTTCCTAGCATCTGCATACTCAACACTGGCTGTGCTCATGTCTCCTCTGCCCCCTAATTTATCTTCCCTTCTGACAACCATGGCCTACACCACCTTCAAGGCCCAATTTAAAAGTCATCTCTATTAGGTGCCATTAGAGCTGGAGCACACACTGGGCTGAGGCAGCAGCCAAAGAAGACTAGAGCCATCTGAAATCCTGATCACCTCAGAGTGCTCGTTGGATTGAGTTCTGACCTCCAGGGCTTGCAACTTCTTAGATTCATCCTGACTTCTGTAAGAATCCACAGTTCCCAGGCTCCTAGACTTTGGATATGCACATCTTGGGCTCAATGTAATTCTCTCACTAGCAAAGACACAAGCCGATATAACTGTCTGTAACCTCAGTCCTGTCCAAATAAATATCCCCAGGTTAACTCTTTGGATACTGTGGATTTCACCCCTCTACTCTCTCTGAACAGGATTTGTGACTTTGTTAGAATAAATATGTCACTTTTAGGTGACACATTTTGGGAGATACTACATAATTCATCACGCTCCCCATTCCAACCAGGTACCCACAAAGATCTGGAGCCTCTCTTAGCTTTGACTAAGAACAAAGCAACTCCTAGTCCTGCCAGGCAATTTGCAATGGAAGATACTAAGCGGTGGGACTTGGAAGTCATTCTTTATCGCAGGACATGCAGCCTAGCCTGATAGGGAGAACAAAGTGAATGCTTGTACCCTGTAAATCACCTCACAGATGCCTTAGCAAGACGAGCCCGTCTGCACATGACCATGCCCAAACAGACAATAGCCACGGTGGAGCTCAACATGCGAGCTGCATAGTATACCAATCTTTGCTTTGCAAAGTCCTGATGAGCATATATTTAGTTATCACGATTTAACTAACAGCATCAGTCTCTCAAGAGCACATCTCAGACTTCACACATCATGGTATATGAAATGTCATTATATAAATTACAAACCTCACCACTGCTGGCTTTGCAGCCAACACCTAACAGGTGCCCATCACAATCAATGAACAATTGGGTCATTTCTTTCAAAGTGTATTTGTTCCTGGGTACTAGGTATGTGCTGGTCAGTTCATCCACCTGTCTCCTTGTCTCCAGGGAATTAGTCAACAAAGATAAAAGTGTAGCAAAGAAAAGAAAATGTTGATACTAAGAGTAAAATTTGAATCAAACAGAGGTAGAATAGCAGAAGAAATAGTTTGTGATGGGGACCCTGACACTCCCTCATCTGCAGCTAAAGGAAGTAGAAGACACAAATTTGACAAGTACCAGAAAGGATGGAAATGCTTCTGAGGAAGGATGCCTGCAGAGAACTCTCAGAGAAGTCTCAGACATAGAAAGCACAAGAATACATTCTGGAAACAGATAAAATGCAGCAAACAGCGGGCGAGTTTGTCAGACTCAACACTGACCCTCACTCCATAAGGTCATTGCTAGGGCAAGAAGGCTAGACTGCACAAACCAATATTGGTGAATGCCTACCAACACCACCACCAACCTCACCGTCGGGAATGCCTACCAACACCACCACCAACCTCACCGTCGGGAATGCCTACCAACACCACCACCAAGCTCGCCATCTTCACAGCTCTAAAATTCTATAATGTATGATATGTACATTGACCTGAATTTATTTCACCTTTACGTATGTCTACAATGAGCAGAGAGTTTTTATATTTAGGGTTTTAACAGAGATGTTTGGACATAGATTTTTTCCCCCAATTAGTTAAGATTGTTTTGCAGAGTTTCACCCTGTGCTGTCATTTTACATCCCTGTGTTATCACGTAGAGTAAGGATCACCTACATTATCTTAAATCCATATCTCTAGGGAGCTTTCAAGTGTCCAGGATCGCCTTTAAGTCTACCCAAGAGCTCAGTGGCTAACACTATATGGTGAGAGTGCCTTTGTACTCAACGAAATTGCCCTATTTCTCAATCTGAAGAGATTGTGAGGAAGGGAAAGGGATCTAAAATAGAATCATCATCAGAAACACTCCACCACTTAGAAAATTAACTCCTTGCCTCCAGTACTCACTTGTGCTAGCAAGCTTGGACAATGGGAAGTGAAGTCCACGCTGTCTGCATCTAAAACCCATTCACGGGCTATCACTTCCTGCTTGTTAGCAGTTGAAGGAGAAATTGCATCAGATACATAAGTGATGGTCTATAGCTATGGGTGTTCCAGTCTAACAAACTATAAACAAACTAACCAGCTGAAGAAAAACGTGAAATGGGCTAGAACTGCCAGCAGGCACTAGATTGCTGTCACCTCAGTGCGGCAGTGCTAGCTGAGGAATTCTCTTTGCTGGCTGAATCCAGGTCAGACACTGAACTCTTCACTTCCAAGGCAGCAATGACCACTTGATAACTGGAGGCTGCCCCAAGTAGAGACCTTTTGGGTTGGAGTATTTCCACTGCACAGTCAACAGGCTAATATGTTTTAAAATGGAAAAACTAGGCAGGGGTGTGTACTCACAGATAAGCAGTGATCATTTGGTGGCTAGCCCCACAAATGCAGACTAGGTGGTATTCCCTCATCTAATGAAGTCTGACTTTCAAAGAGTACCTATCATTATTCTGTAAATAGTGCATGTTTAACAAGGACTTTTCATGAACTAGACATGTAAGCTGCAGTAAAATGCGAGGAAATAAAATCGGTAAAGCTGGAGAACACTCTGGAACTTTGGCTTCTCGTCAGTTCCTACTTCTGAAAACAGCTAGGACATTTCCATTGGTGATGTTACTAGGAATAAATTTCTCAACAAAAAAGTGAAACACTTTATGAAAAGCATTTAAAAGGATACTCAACTTTACAAAATTAATAAAGACAAGTCCAAAAACTGAGGTATTGATTTTTACATAACAGTTTGAATAAATTAAAATGTGATATCTTGTGTTCATGAGGGTGTAATCAAATTCTATTTCTTTCTTCAAAGATTTACTTTTAGGTGTATGTGGGTGTGCGTGTGGGTGTGTGTGCGTGCGGGTGTGTGTGCGTGCGTGCGTGTGTGCGTGCGTGCGTGCGTGCAGGTTTCTAGAGTCCAACAGAGTCTAGAAGAGGGCACTGGAGTTGCAGGAGCTGGGGTACAGGCGGCTGCGATTTGCCCAATGAGCACTCTTAACTTCTGAGTCCTTACTCCAGACCCAAAGAGACATATTTACTTTCTTCCTATAGAAGGCAAATTATTGATAACCTATCAAAATGGGTAAGATGTAGTCTCTCTGACCAGTGATCCCATCATTCAGAACTTATTCTATAGACATGCTAACATAACATAATGCACAAAACTATATTTATGAGAACATTCACTGAGCCACTGATTTTAACAGGAAAGATATGAAACAATTTACATAACTCATATTTATAGGGGGAAATTTGAAAAATTACAGAACATCCATAGTTTGAGATACGACATTGTACATTCTTAGGAGAATCTTTCCAATATATATTAAGGGGGAAAGAGCAGTTTACAGACTATGAACCTATTTGTGTAGTGTGAGAGGAAAGAGGGTAAAATGTTAATTTTCCTGCTTTGTTCACCATTTAAACCATTTACCATGGGCAACACTGATGTGGGATTCCCCTCTATATGCTGTGAATACCATTGGTTAATAATGACACTGGCTTGGCCTGATAGGGTAGAACAGTGCTAGGGAAAACTAAACTGAATGTTGGAAGAAAGAAGGGTGGAGTCAGAGAGAAGCCATGTAGCCCCACCAGAGATAGATGCCAAAACTTTACTAGTAAGCCACTGCCACATGGTGATACACAGATTAATGGAGATGGGTTAAATTAACATGTAAGAATTAGCCAATAAGAAGCGAGAGCTAACGGGCCAAGCAGTGATTTAATTAATATAGTTTCTATGTGGTTACTTTGGGGCGGAGCAGCCGGGAACAAACAAGCAACTACACAATGTCATGGATTTCATAGAACTAATTAGCAATGTAAGCAGCAGGAAAAAACATGTGCAAACTGTAGAGAGCCACACAAGCACTGAATGATCAATCACCATGATGGCCTGGAAGGCAACAGCAGCCACTAAGGTAGGCTTCAGTTGCTGCTTCATGTTGAACACAGTTGGTCCATTGATTTCTCACAAGTGTAGCAGCAAACGAGTGGATGAGGCTAGTGTTGGTACTCGTAGCCTCCAGGAGGTAGGAGCCCGGGAATTACTGTATTACAGAGGTGCTCCTCCAACTGTAGCTCAGAGTTTCTAGTCAGAGGTAAAGCTGAGCCTTCAAACCAACACTCTTCAGACTGGGGTATTCACACCTGGCTGTACAGGACACTTTCCGAGGAACATGTGGACAGTGATGGCTTGAGGAATCAGTTTCGGGACCCTCAGTCTGCTCAGTCTGCCTGAGCAAGGATTTGTACTAATTCTCTCCATGCTTTCCCTTAAATCAGCTTCTTCCACTTCACAAGAAAAGGAAGGCATAGCTCATGCCATCTTCAATATTACTTTATATATATATATGTGTGTGTGTGTATATATATATATATATATAATCTATATATAATCTATGTAGTACCAAAGACAATTCAAATTGTCTGTGTTGGTGTTCAGGAAGCATATGAACCTAATGACTTGGGGAAAATCTTTCAGAAGTGAGATGTTTTTATGTCTTTGCTTCCAACAAAAAAAATGAAGAAAGAACTGTCTAAATTCTTAGAAGGTAGAGCATTTAAATCATTTTTGTGATTTATTTTATTATGTGGTTCTAAATACTTTTTCCTGGGCTTTGGGTACACTGGAACTGCATTTATATCCTTGTTGTCCAAAATGCATTTTCATCATTAATCCAGCCAAAGAATTTCTTCCATTTATCCACTCAGTTATAATGCAGTGCACTTCCGGGGTGTGACGATACAAGTAGAAAATGAATACTAAACTGCATCCATCTACTTTGTTCCACCCTGGCTTCCTGAGGGGACTGCCATTTCCTCGATGTCTTGTTTAGATTTTAATGATACCTGTGTGCATTCAAAGTGGAATGTTTCTTTAGCTGTTTTAACTTGGTAAAATGAGGATCAGACCTTAGAATTTTTTCTCATTCAAAATGGCATTGCCAAGACCATTGGCTATCCTGTCATGAGGAATCATGAACCTTGATTCCTATATTACAACACATGTGAAAAGTACCTCACCATGTAGCCAAGATCTAAATGTGAGGCTAAAACTAGAAAAGCTTCCGGGGGAAACACAGAAGATTGTCTTCATGGCCGTGGGGTGGGGGCTAAAAAGTTACTGTGCAGGGCACAAAGTCTATTAAGTATACAAAAAATGATATATGGAATTTTTACCAAAGTTATAACTATCCATCAAAGATAGTACTAGGAAGTGGAAAAGATACATAACAGACAAAGGGGAAATTATACACACATATATGCATTCGCATGTGTGCTTATATATAGATGACAAAGGGCTCGTATTCAGAATACATGGAGAACTACAAATCTTTAAGAAAAATACTTTTCATTAAAAATTTATTTTATTTTGTGTATGTAATTTCTTGCCTGCTTGTATGCATGCGATGCCCCAGGAAACCAGAAGAAGGTGTCAGAGCCCCTAGAACTAGAGTTACAAAAGGTTTTGAGTCACCATATGAACACATACACATGGCACACAGACATACACACAGAAAAATGCTTATACACATTAAATTAATAAGTAAATTTATTTCTTAACAGTTTATCTATTTTGTTATTCTTTAAAAGACTTCCTTGCCAGTCTCTGCTCTGCCTCTGCATCCTTGGCTCATTTCCACACCAAGTATCAATTTTTCAATTGTTTTATATTGGTTTACTCTGTTAGGGTTTCCCCCTGAAACTTTAAGATCAGAAAATCAGAATGCATTACCTACACACATGTATGGAATAGTCAAAGAAAAATTTGGTAGAAGATTAAAACAAGTGTGTTTCTGATAAATAGGTTTTTAAAATTTTCAACTTGATGGTATATCTTTAAATGGGCATTTAAATCAATTTGTTTGTAATTATTTCTAAATTAGGAGATGTTTCTACCATCTGAGTTTGTTATTTCACTTGTCCTGCTGTATACCTCCTTTTATTCTTTCAGTATTTAAACCCCAATATCTATGTAGTCTCCTTTTCTACCTTTTCAAGAGTCCATGTTTTTACTCTCTCCCCAGGGTTCCTAATGTTGAGATAATATTCATATTATCTGAACTTTTAATTCTGGATTATTATGAACATTTTTCTCCTTTGGTATTGTTTATTGCTTTGCTTAAGACACCAATAACCCTTACTCCAGGTATGTAAAGATACCTATGCATATAGCTCCCTTTAACACTTCCATCAAGTGTGCTAAATGTGGGCCTGGTGCTGGACTCTCTGACATCTTGTTTGTTTAAAAATACTTTCACATTTATTTTCATGTCATTGATCATTTGGATGGATATAAAATGTTAGGTTTAAAGTTATCTTTCCTTTGATGAACTAAAATTATTATCCCAGTTTTCTCAAATTGCATACGACTGCTGAGCAGCAGGATGTGATTCCTTCTTACAAATCTGACTGTGTCTTTAATAGATGTGGAAAACCCACAGACAGACAATACCAGACCGACCCACAAGTCCCCTTCATTTCTGAGTAATTATCAGTGACTGAATACTTTGTGTCCTGGTTTATGAGCCTCTTCCTGACATAATTTTATTGAAAGTTTCATTAATTAGGGATGCAACAACATATTAATATATGCACACATATGTATAGGTCGGATAACTTAGAATTCAAGAGAACCATGTAGTAGAATGGCAGAAGGGAACCTAAAATGTTTAGGATGAAAATATATAGGAGGAAAAAGTAGCCCACAATGAGTTAGGTGCCGTAACATGTCCATCCTCTTATGGGTGTGGATATCAAGGCTAAAGGTCAAAAGCTAGTGTCTAAAACAACAATTTGTAAATTAATGGACAAGGGCCCTGCTGGCACAGCGGGAGAGACTCTCCTGGAACTGGCCCTGAACCTTTGTCACTAGTGCCTCTGCAGACTGTGGTCACAGAGCAAAGTACATACTTCAACTCATGGGAAATGGCTTGTGGAAGAGATTGTGTTATTCATCTTTGTGTCCTGACAGCACTGAAAATGTAAAGTCAAATGATACTTGTTAAGATTGGGGTCATTATTTAAATGGATATTGACCTACTTAAAATCTTGCAAATCAGCCCCACACACAATTGTTCACTACAGAGTAAAGATAAACTCTTTGACCTGGGATTCAGTTCCTATACTCCCCTGGTTTCCTTCCCCATTCATTTCCTTCAGCATCTCATCTGCCTGTCAGATTGAACTTCCTGGCTTCATAACATCTGTCCCTCTACTTCTGACCATTTAAAATTCCCTGTGTCTTCTTCCTTGCAATGTATGCTATATATTGCTTGCTTGCTTGACTAGATTGCAAGTTCCTTACGGCAGACTCCATTTTCATTATCTAGAATTGACCTGACAAGCGGTGAGTGTTGAGCAGTAAAGAAACAATAGTTTGTAGTGGGAGCTGACACCTAACGACCCATGAAGATAAACTTTTGTAGGACAGGGCCTCACAACCATTGAGAGCCATGGTCCAGTGGGAGAATATTAGAAGACACAGCATCAGGACCTGAGGTAGCACAACAAGACCTTGAAAACAGTCTTTTCTTCAGGAGGAGCTACATCACACCACTGAAGTGTTAGTCTAAATCATTTTAATCAAAACCCGGAGTCAGATATCGGGGTAAAGACAGGAAAGAGCAGAGAAGCAGGAGCTGTCGCCAGTTGCTTCCCCCTTCTCTGGTTCCAGCATCCCACAATGGCTGAGATTCTGTTTTCACCCCACCTTATCACTTCCTGTCTCTACCTCCTGAGTGCTGGGATTGAAGGCATGTGCCCCCACTGCCTGGCTTCTATGGTTAACTAGTGGCTAGCTCTGCCCTCTGATCTCCAGGTATCACAAAATACCACACAACACAACATCATGTGTAGTGTGGCAGGAGCCCTGAAGGGACAGACATATCCTCCAGTTCCAAAGAACAGAGGGGGGTTCTGACTTCTCCATACCACGTGATCTAGGCTGGCCTACTTGTCAAGAGCACAGGGACAGAACTAGGTAGGACCACAAATTTATCCTGGAGCTGCAGGAGAGAGAGACTGCAAGGCCCACAGTATAGCATCCTTTCTTACCAATCCTGCATAAGAGAGCCACGGGGGGGGGGCCAGGTTTCTAGGAAAGAGAGGGACTGCTCGTGGGTCTGTGACCTAGCAGCATGTATTAAAAACATGTTGAAGGATTTACCCTTGAAAGAAAAATTCTAGTAATGCTCAGAACTGGAAGCTATCTCTTTTAAAGCCACAGAATAAAATAATTCCCCTGATATATATATTCTCTTTATGCCAGTTGTCTTCAAATGTAAGAGGTCAGAAGAAATTCCTTGGAGATGTGTTTTAAAAATGTAAATTCTTGGTGTTAACCTGTGACCTAGGGACTTGAAGAAAATGAGAGGCCACCAAAAAGGTTTAGTAAGAAGTGCCCATGTCCTGATCTGATGCTGCTAGGAAAGAATGAGCAGAAGCAGCAGGCAGAAAATACCAGTGCATTCCTAGTCAGAGGAGGGCTCTTCAAACCCTGCCCTTGACGATGGTCACCTTGGCTGCTGTTTTTCACATCTACCATTCAGCTTTTGGAACCATGGTGGTACTTGGCGTTTATTTGAAATTCTGTTCACTTAAATGTATAGAAAAAGAAATAATTCTTTTTCTTGGGATACTTTTAAGATATGTACCATGCTCCAAAATACACAATACATAGGCTAAACTACAAACACTTTTTTGTCTAATAAAGCTCTTCAAAAAGAAGCTGTTACCAAGCATAAGGTATTAGGAAAAAGCAGGCTCTGATACGAAGCAGTGAGGCTCCGAGGGAACCGTCTTGCTTGCTTTAGACGATTTCAAACAGCACATGAATTACAGGAACGGAAACTTCAGTGTTAGGAAGAAACGAGTCATGCCTCTCAGAAGCTTGGAAAATGCCAGCATGCTAAACTTCATGCACTCAACTAGGAGAGTCCAATATAGTACTCAGGATCTGTCACTTTTTATCCATTTGGCAAAGGCTTCAGAGAGACAAATGTTAGAGACTCAAAAATGGAGACTTCTGGAAAAATGACCAAAGCCAGAAATAAAGCTGTACTAATTAGAAAACAAATAATTAAATGGCCAAACCCGAATGCTGTGTGATGCTGAAAAGAGACAACTTTCTAAAGCATGCCATCTGTTTTACAACTTACTTTCCCGTACTACAGATCTACTGCATACTTCTTACAATGATCTAGCTGCTAGGCCAGAAATAATTACAGCACAGAATCCTGGAAGGGATCAAAATAGTTACAGGAGAGGGCAGATACATCATATTCTTGAGAGAAAACCATGCTTTAGCCTTAAAGAAAAAGAATTGTTATTCAAAGAAATGGTTCCAAATTGTAAAAAGGAAATTAGAGAATTTTAAAACAGCTACCACAACATATTTATGGCATCTAAACTTCGGTGGGACTCTTCTAGACGCTGCAGTGTTAACAGCATGCTATAAGGCCTCTTCTGTCTTTGCTTGATTCCTAATTTATCTCTTAAGCCTGTGGTTTTACATGGCATCTGTGTATTCCTGATTCTCCAGTTTATAAGTGCAGTCCAGATCCGTAGCTACTTGTCTATCACATAACATTTTAAACATCACCTAACTCAGAGCTGATTTACCACCCATGCCCTACAGGGAGAATCTACTCTCCATAGCTGTCCGGATCTCGATGAATGGAACCACGCTCAACCAGCTGGAACAAATACCCAACCGCTGAACTACAACACAGCCCTTTCACTCACACGTCTAAATCCTGTATCTCACATGTGTTTCTCTTTGTTTCTGTTGTTACTACCATATCTAAACTGCCACCACCTCTCAGAAATGATGCCTCAATAGTTACCAAATTCTCTGTCTCTAAGTCATTGTTCACCTAATGCCCGGAATAACTTCAAGAATAAAACTACACACATAATTTTCATTTCAAATATAATTGTATTTGTGTTTGTGGTACCTAAAACAATGACTATCTAAATACATGTTTAATTTTCAGTGAATACTGTCAATAATGATCTCATATAATGCTAGTAACTCCTAGTATCAAATTTCACACTTTTCTTGCGATCTCTATCGATCTAACAACAGTGAATTGTTTACTCAAAAGAAATCACTCATTATTAACTGTTTATTGATAATTGTAATAATGAGGATTAGGCTTGCTTGCATATTCCAAAGTACCCTAAAGATAAAAGAAATTTACTTTCTGCTAAAACAAAAAGTTCCAGAATGACTTGGCATGGTGACTTTGTGAACTATGTGCCCTGGCACCTGTATTTTATTGTTGTTCACCAACCCCAGCTCAGTTGTAGTTCTACTTTGTTGTCCAGGATGGCTACCCAATCACCAGCCATTATATTCCAAGTCACCAGGAAAGAAGAAAGGCATGAAGAATGCCATGGCTGCTCCATTTAGGAGGAGACTGCACACTTCCTTCACATCTCAATAGCTGTCAGCGGTGACTAACGCAGAAAACTGGGGACTAAATACACATTTAACTGGATAGCAATGTTTCCAGCTAAAGATTCAAGAGACCCTTGCCCAAATTCCAGCTGTGACTGGTTCCTGTTCTGGCACAGCAATGCAGAGGCCAAAGTGGTCTGCATCAAGGTTTGTAGTCTAATGGTGGACAGCAACGTGCAAATAAATAAAGACTAAATAGTTCAGCCTAGGTGATAAAGACATTTGGAAATGTGTTTTCCAAGGTTCCCCAAAGACTCTCTGTACTCAAAGGACAGAGAGCTATAACTGGTTCTAGGGCTTTACATCGGGAACCTGTCCTGACGGCTTCACTCTGCACCAACTTCATAAGACATTCCTCAGCTCTGTTCTACTGGACATGAAGCCTCTGTGACAAAGGACAAACAAAGTTCATTTGAATGTCTATAAATACACACGAGCAACTGTGGTGACAGTCAGAGCCATTTGGAACTGCCCATTTCAGAAATGTGTCAAGACTCACTACTCCTTTTCAGCTTGTCAAAGGATGGGACTAATTGACTTTTTCAAGACTCCAAGACTGGATAAAATGAGTGCTGTCAGAAAAAAGGTTTTTAAAAAGGAATATCATAACTTACTGTCAACCACTGGTTATCCAGAAGTTCCTTAGCTGTGATTCTGTGAGCAGGATCTACTTTCATAAGTTGTTTCAGAACATTTTTTGCTGCAAATAAAGGGGAGAAAAACCTTGAAATCTTACTTCTCTTAACCTCAGTTAAAGCCACACATCAGCTGGACATGGTGACACAGGCTGGTCACCCCCAACTACTTGCGAGGCTGAGACAGGAGGATTGTTCAAGTACACAAATTTGAGACAAGCCAAAATATTGGGACAGCTCAGAGAGAGACCCCCCAACACTGCTAACAAAAATAAAACAAAGCAAACACTAATCATTTCCCATTTATTTAGGTTTTGATTGCATAGTACAAAGGATGCCAAGTATCTTCAATAGAAAAGCCTAGTAAACAGAACGGAATACCTTGTGTTGTGGGACGATCTGAATTCATGATTTATAGTGAAAACTCCGTGCACGACGCCAAGTTTCCACCTAAGTTTTTAGTTGGTATTTTTTGTTTTGTTTTGTTTTGTTTCTGGAAGTTTTGACCATGAACAATCACAGTGAAGATATCACTATCTCTACAAGCAAATATCATTGAATCTAAAGTAGATTTTTATGATTAACCAGAGATTTACAAAACTTTTACTACTAGTCAATTTTCTTATATTGTTTGCTTTAGTAAATAATAACAAATCCGTACTCACCAGAATCACTTACGGAATCCCAGACCGGATCTTTGAATTGTAGCTCTCCCTTTCTTATTAATTCAAAGAGCTTTTCCTCCGAGTTTGCCAAGAAGGGTGGCTCTCCACACAGTCTAAACAAAGGCAGTCATTTGTTCAAATGCTTTCAACATAAGATTATTAAAACATAACTTTCTGCAGGACTTAGAAGCAGTGATGCTTTGTAGGAAAGTAACAGATGGAAGAAGAGAAGGGTCCTCTCTGGCTAGAGAGTGGAAGCAATGGGGCCATGCAGCTCAGTGCTGGTCTCATCTCAGTAGGCACGCACCGGGACCCCAGATCTACAAATGCCCCAGGCTTCTTTGGGTGGGGAGACACTAGGGTGCAGGAAGGTGTGCGAGGGTTGAGTGCATAGTAACAGTGGCAAGCATAAAGGGAGGCTGCCCCTTAAAATCCATACTATACACCAGATTACAGGAGCACATAAAGGGTTATCAGAGACTGCCAACACTCATAAGAGTTTAATAGGCTAGGCAACAGTTTTGTCTGTGGAAAATACTATATCAAATGTTAGTAATGGTAACAATAAAATAAAATAAAACCAAAGAATAACCCTGGGAATTCTCTAGGTTCTGAGTCTCAGACAAAAGGTATTGAAACAGGCACAATTGTGTCAATAGTACTCAAAAGAAGGCCAGGACGAAAACCATCAGTGAGAAAGGGCAGATGCTGGGTAAACACAAAGCCAACACCAGCACAGCCCAAGCACTGTGGGCAAAGCAAACATAGGACTGCCTGCATCTGTAGCACAGGGACTATTTTATTGGTTTCTTTTTAGCAAAGCTTGGGGCAAACCAACCAAACTGAGTCCAGATCTAGGCCAGAGCTCTAACAGTATGCTTCAGAGTTGAGTTCAGAGTACACTCTCAGTAAATGTTAACCTAACCATCAACAACAATCCCAACATCTAAGGACAGCCCTGAAGACAGCCGGCAGGTAAGTCCAGGGATACCCAGGCAGAAGGTAATGCTCAAAGACAACTTGGCACAGCAATGCCTCAACTCTCAGGCATAGACCTTCCCCCCTTACTAAAAATAAAATGGCATTACTCCATTATGCTTGCCAAGGTACAGTCTATTCTCAGTATAATAAAGTCTAAGTCTTTTACATTTTGTATTTTTACTGACTTTCTTCAGTTATATTTTCTAAATTTTATTTTAAAGATCCAATTGTGAACATTTTCTGATCAAGCTAAAATTTGGTATTTTGTGACAATGATGATGAAAATGAAGGAACTTTGTGGGCAGTCAAGGACACAGTCTGGAGCAGAGAGCTTCTCCTGCACGAAGTTCTTGTTAGGGGATCAGTAGTTGTCAAGCTCTTGTACAAACTCTTACTTTAATACTTTTTTTCCAAGCTCATTCTGACACTTTTCTTCTTACTTGGTTTACTACTGCTTAGTTTTAAAATGGAATTTTAAAAGCCATAGAACACAAAAAGAAAATAACCAGAAAAATGGTTGTTTGGACATTTGCTATCTATTATAACCAGTGTGGGCCAGCTAAGGCCCAGCTCATTGAGCCTGTTATCAAGCAGAGTTATGCATGGTCCCCAGTCTCTTAGCAGCCTCTGCAAGCAACTATAGCTTAAGGGCTAGATTTTAAATTTTCCACTTTTTTCTGTCCTTTGCAATTTTATTTACGCAAAATGTATCTAATGGTTGGTCAATCAGCAGCATATGAAACTTTATGACAGCAATTTCCTAGTGCGTCCAGAAAAGAGAATCTAAGACATGAAAAATGCCTCCTAAAGCTGCCTATCATTTTCTGTTGCGTTAATAAGAATCAGGACAGCAGAGGAGAGGAGCCATAAAAAGTATTTATTTATGTTAATTTCACCTTCAGAACATATGCCATCATTGTCCAATTAAGTAGAAATGAATCTGAGTTAACTGATAAACAAGGAAGTAACCCTCATGGAGAAGGGAATGTGCTGTGCTCGGGACGAAGGGAATTGTCTAAGCTGCCACAGGGCTCAGACAGACTAATGAGTAGGCCCTAGTGAGCTACGGGAGAATCCTCTGTGAAAGAAGGACGACGCCATTACACTGATATGCAACCACACTCTGGAGCAGTAACATTCCAATTAGATATTTAAGAAAGAGGGGGGAAATGAAAGGTATGTAATACACTTGCTTTCCTTAACAGCAAATTCAGAAAACAGAAAACACCATATGGATTATGTGATGATTCATGCAGATTAATATGGACTTTTATAGACAGTCTTAAGAGAATGAAAGACTTATTTAAATAGTCTTTCATGTTAATTAAAGACTAAACTCAGGATTTTTGCCCCATCGTTCTAATCGGCACAAGCTTTATGAATCCATTCATACTTCATGCTGTCTAAGCAATGACGCATGTGGACCAGCCCAGTTTCAGCCGCAGTCACATCATCTGGCTTCTACTGCCTGTGTCTTCCATTTCACACAACTGTGAAAATCTAACTAAAGTGACGTTAGTATTTAGACATGATACGGGAGAGCAAAATCTCCAACATGACCATAAAACTAATGCTGCAGCAACGCTAAAGCGTTCAGATTCACTAAAGACAGAACAATGGCCACTAACAGAACACCTCTTAGAAAATTCACTTAATTTAATTTAACAAATGTATTGAGCACTGAATATGGTCTGACTGTTATATCGGATGCCAGGGATGCAAAGATGAATAATCTGAACTGTCTTTCACAGAACTTAAAACAAGGAAAGTAGATATGATAAATAGAATATTGTAATATTACCATGTAATTTGGTTTTTTAGAATGTTATTATTCACTGGGTGGTGGTGATGTACACCTTTAATCCCAGTACTTGGGAGGCAGAGGCAGGCAGATCTCTGAGTTTGAGGCCATCCTGGTCTACAGAGTGAGTTCTAGAACAGCCAGGGCTATTACACAAAGAAACCTTGTCTCAAAACAAACAAACAAAAAGTGTATTGTCCATTTATCACAATGAGTGCTATCAAAGGTCCACATTGCACACAAAACTTACTGCTTATGTTTCTATGTTAGTATTGTTATTGTTATATTGAGACAGAGTCTCGTGTGCCTGGAGCAGATTATTTAGCCAAGGGAAACTAAGTTCTGATCCCCCTGCCTCTGTTTCCCTAGTGCTGAGACTGCAGGCATGGACCACCACACCTGGTATATGCAATACTGGGGATCAAAACAGGGAGTCCTGTGTGCTAGGCAAGCACTTTATCAACTTAACTAACGTCCCAGTCATATGGTTTTAATTTGAGAGTTATTATTTTGTATGATTTTTAAAAATGATGCCTTAAATCCTCTGTGAAATTCAGAAAAAGTTTATACATAGTAAAAAATATCTAAATAGAAAGCTCTA
This sequence comes from Ellobius talpinus, assembly GCA_001685095.1. Classification (NCBI taxonomy): domain Eukaryota; kingdom Metazoa; phylum Chordata; class Mammalia; order Rodentia; family Cricetidae; genus Ellobius; species Ellobius talpinus. The sequence goes on from LOJH01010695.1 coordinate 25,719, forward strand.
GTGTTTGGCCAACCTAGGAGTAAAGTTCACAGAGAGAGTAGGCACTCATGATACACACATTTGTGCTTGCACACAAATACATACAGACAACATGCAATGCAGAAGGTGCCCTGGAGTCATCACAGAGAAAGGCAGGCATATGAAAACACACATGCAGTCCAAGCCTGGAAAAGTGAGCTAGAGCAAGGTTGTGAACGATCTGCTCAGACACACCATGCCAGATGATCTGATAATTTTCTAGAGCAAGGACCAATTATCAATCAGAGAGCTCTAGTCCAGAAAGAGTATGCTGCAGACAACAGTCGTGCGAGCAGTGCAAACAGCAGATGAAGTGCAAGGTGAACAGAAGCAGGAGATTCAGCCAGAAAGATCCCCATATGATAAAGTCAAAGAGGGATGAGTAGGTTCTCACAGGCAAACTCTGCAGGACTTAGGATTTGACTGAATCATGAGAGCAAGAGGGAAGGAAGAGCAAGAATTAACGAGACTTTCCTGGTATTCAGGGAGCTAGGAAATACAAAACACTCCCTAAATCCTGAAGCGGCCTCCACCTAACTGTGCCCACACCCCACTGTGTCTGTGCATGTGGGCGGCTCTAGGGCTAGATGGCCTACTTCCCTACTCCTGATGGGCTACCGAGGCAAGGGATCAGGAAGGACAGATTTTTCACTCATATGTGGAACACTTGCATTTGTAGATCAGTGCAAAGCACGACTGAACGTCATGAATTATAGCACTAAATAAATATTTAGGAGGCGATCCTGAAAGCTAGTGAGGGAGCGCTCAGGGCAGCAGCCAGACTGGATTTTAAATGACACCTTTAAAAATATATTGTTTAGTTTTCATTTAAAATCACAACAAAGAGGACCCTAAGAGAGATCTATATGGATCTAATCTACATGGGAAGTAGAAAAAGACAAGATCTCCTGAGTAAATTGAGAGCGTGGGGACCATGGGAGAGGGTAGAAGGGAAGGGGAGGGGAGAGGAAGAGTGGGGAATGGAGAAAAATATATAGCTCAATAAAAACAATTTAAAAAATAAATAAAATAAAATCTATGTCAATCTACAGTCAGAGACTTCCCTTTTATTTATCCTGGACAAACAGTAGGCTACTTACAAAAGGTACATTATGACACCTATGCTCCAAATGTCGCACTGCTGGCTGTACTCATGGGCATTGATAACCTCTGGTGCTGCCAAATAAGCAGAAACAAAATAATATTAATAATACAATAAATGACTTTTAATTGCTTAAATACGAAGCATAAAAATGTGCTGATGTGTTGTAATTTATTCCTCCAGAGGGAAAGAAAAGAGCCAACAGCAGATGCTGAATGAATAATGTACAGGCCTTCCAACTGATGTCACCAAGTCCTCACTCCTATCAATTAGTTCCTAATGGGACAATGGCATAAACTGCACTGCTAAATGTGCACTTCTTTATTCCTGGGAAATGACTGCGTGATTTTACAAAGGTTGTGCAGTTATAGCAGAAGACAATAATATCTTAGACTTTCCCTCAAATATAAGGAAACACACAACTTAAGTAAATATTATTTAAATCAAGGCCAATATGTACAAATCTGGATTCATAGAAAAGCTAATATTGTGGTTATGAATCATGTCCATAGAATAATGAAAATAATTATGAAATCATAGCACTATAATGACAGAATAGGTATTATTTGCCACATTTTCTAAGTAAGAAAACTGAGATAGAAAGCACGTTCACATAAGATTGGGTCCAAACACCAGTGAATCCCAGTGCAGGATGAGGTTCTAAGTATGTGTGACTCAATTCTTGGCTTTCTGATTGCCAAAGATGTTCACAGCAGGGTCCCTTCAAACAGTCTCTCAAAGTAGCACCGTGCCTTTAACCTTAAGATGGCACATGCTTTAAAGATGAGGTTTTAGGGTTTTATTTTCTAGTGAGTGGCTTTTTAAAAACCAGTATGATACTGAGAAATAGGTCTATTCTACTTTTACACACATAAAAAACAGTCACAAACTCAAAAATAATATACATGTTTAGACTTCAAAAGAATATTAAAATTTACAGTGTTTTGTATAATAAATTGTGTTCAGAATCCTATGAGCCAGTCATGCAGGCATTTGATACCCTCTGTCAATGAAAGTAAAAAAACATGGAGACTTAGCTACAGTCGCACGCTGCAGAATGCTTTGTATGGGAAATCTGCATTCTTATTGAGAAAGCACACCAGTCTCCTCCACTAACACACTGGCCACATGCATGTAATGCCCTCACATGTGAGTGCACATACTCCAGGATGCACACATTCATGCACGCACACACACACTTTTATAACAGCTTCTAAAAGTAAATGGAATTTTATCTTCCCCACTCTCTATGATTAAAGGAATTGAAAACAACAAAAAGAAGCCAAAAGAAACACAGGAGAATGAGAAAAGGCTAAACTATAATAGTTCACAAATTAAATAATTTATCTCCAAATAATTGAAAATTTACACCATTTCTCTTTTTGCAATTGTTGTGTGTGTTTGCAGTCTTTAACTGCATGTAAAACTTGAAATACAGAACCAGTTGCTCCATGGCCATGTGTCTATCATGAAGGCAAATTCCGAGGTGAGATACAGTGAAGGCTGCCTGACCGCTGCACCCACAGCAGGGCTAGGCCTCCTGGCCTCCACTCTGTCAGTCTTCCTAATTATCAGGGGCATTTCTACGTGCACTGTCATTGCAGCCCTCGGGGAAGCAGAAGCCAGAATATCTGTGCCAAGGAGCCATCTAGGAAGTCAGCAAAGCTCCACAAACCATCTGTCTTCCCTCTTGTTCTCTCACTTGTTATCAGTGCAGACGACTAATAAGCAGGCATAAAACTCAGGGTGCTGGGACACATTTTCCCCATGTAACCACAGACCAGATGTCTTTTGCCAATGGGAGAATCTGAACAGAATCTAAAGTAGCCTTTTCCTAAGTAAGATAAAACAATTTAAAAAACTTTATGCATCAAGTAGGCAAGAAAAAAGCAATGAACAAAGTATACTTTTCAGCAATAAAACAGATAAACTACTGATACAACATGAATAAAATAGCAAACTCGTTCTGTGGAACAGAAGACACAAATAAGTACCCACTATATGATTCAAGCACAGCTAAGTTCAGAGATAGACTGGGAAGTACTGGGACATGAGAGGGGAATTGGTGGAAATAGATAAAATAATAAAGTGCTGTGCACGCATTGGCATGGCAATTATATAAATTGGAGCTCACTATGTAGCCTATGGCAATTCTCCTGTCTCATCCTCCCGAATGCTGAGATTGCAGGTATTGGCTACTCCCCCAATTCAGGTGTTCTACCTTTTCCGAGTCCTCTCACTTACCCATATAGATAGGAGTGCCACACGTGGTCTGCATCATGCCTTCGCTCCTGGGGCCATGCTTCCTAACCGCCAAGCCAAAATCAGTCACCTGAGAGCAGATACACAGGCTCAGCCACCCAGTGACTTCCATCCACAGTAACTACATTTAATCCTCACGTCTTGGGGATGGACTTTTCCTTCTATTACTAATAAAAACTTGACTTTCCCTCTCTGTCCAACCTCTCTGAGTGCACAGAAACTTGGTAGAGAGAACCCAGGATGTTGACTGTTCATGCTTTTTTATTAATTCTTTTGGTAAAGATTTTTATAAGTTATTTCATTGCAAAAGCCTAGCCTTGGAATGTGTTATCTATTTTTCTGATACTGGAGTTATGGTTCAGTAAAAGCAGAGTTTAAATGAAAATAGTTACCAACATTAAGACTCCTTTTTAACATGTATAACTAGCAATGCTTGTTTTTCCTTACTACTATTCCTTTGTGAGGACCAAGTATACCAAGACAACTGTTACACTACTTGAAATGAAGCAAATTAGCTAAGAAAAAAAAACCTCACTCCAACATGACCTGGCCACAGATGGCCTGAAGACCTTTTGCTACAACTTCAGTCTCTTGCTCCATTCTAAATCTTGGTAATTACACCTCCAGTCACTAAATATTTGGCATGCACCCTCGGCTGTCTCTCAAACGGAACGCCCTTGCCCCACAGCACAAACAAGGGCACATTTACAGCGCATGCAAGCAAAGCATGGATTCTTTGTTCACACTAAATGCAAACATCAGTGCCTTACAAAGTGCAAGGAAATGTTTTTTTAAATAATATGTGACATTACCAAACCCATCTCTCTTTTCCTTTCATACAGAGTCTCACTCTACAGCCCACGCCAACTTAAAACTCACTATGCAGCCAGGCTTGCCTTAAACTCATGGCAACCCTTCTGCTTCAGCCTTTCCGTGCTGGGAATACAAGTGTGTATCAGTATGACTTGAATCAATTGCTTTCCATAAATAGCCCACGTGGAGCATAATATCTGTCTCTCTCCACACAACATCTCTACAGAGATAAACATACTAAAGACTTCATGACCCAGTTCCATTACTCGGAGAGAACTGAGTCTCTCATTTGCCAAAAGTTAACCGAGCATGCTCTGTCTCAGGCACTCCTCCACATTCCAACAAAGAATAAACTGACGCTCTTGCTTGCATGGAGTTCACAATGAACTAGGAAGAACATTCTCTGAGGGACACCAGCAGGGTTGCTGAGTCTGTTTCTACTGCATATGGATTCAGCTTCTGCAGCAGCAACTTACAGACACATTTGATTCTAGAGTTAACACTTGCACACATTTTGAAAGCAGCCACTATTAAAGTGCTAAGTAATAAATAATGTATTCTATCATTTGTTTGACATTAAGGAACACTTAATTTGAATAAAATCTTCAAGAATAAACACTTGGCACATTAATTGTGGTTAAGACATAAATATTAATACCCAGGGAAAATTTCAATGAGAAATACAGACTGTAGCATTAATTTAGTATCAAAAGCACAGCCAAGGTGTGTTTTTCTCTAAATCTGTAACACATTTACATCAAATTACCAGACATAATTTTGAAATTAATTAGAATTCAGAGCATCTGTTTGCTTGCTATTAACTAATGATTTAGAATCATCCAAAGGAATATGCACTTTGAAAAACACATTTGGTAGTATCACTTAGCTTGTGAAATCATTTTTATCAGTTACAACTTCTTTTGTGAATTTTTTACTTCTTAGCACAAATGGCTTAGATTCAAAAGAATCCAAACTGTGTCTAAGATGTCTGTCGGCACTTTGCTGCCGGTTTCCAGGCAAATATTGAGTAGTATTTCTGGGCTCTTACCTTTATGTTTAAGTTCATTTCATTGTTATCATCCAAAAAGCTGCTTTTAACCATTATGTTTTCCAGCTTTAGATCTCTGTGCACTATATCTACCAGGAAAACAGACAACCAAAGTGAATAACAGAAGGCCAGAGAGAACAGAAACAGGACCGATACATGCAGCACGAGGGAAGACCAAGCCTAACTCTTCTCTGCCCCATTTTTACTCACACCCTTCCCCACATCTCTATCGGAAGCCATTCTCTCAAGTCCGCATGGGCCCCGCTGTGCCAGCTGCTGTCCCAGCCTGCTGAGTGCAGAAGGGGATCTGTCCAAGGCTACACACTCCCAGGAGAATCAAAGTAGCCTGGGGTCACAACACAGCCTTGCTTACACAGGTAAGGTTTTCTGTGTCCTTAGGTCTCTAAATAGGAGACCTGTGCCTCTGTTTCACACTACTGTCAACATAAATGTTTTAACACATTGTAATTTGGCTACATGTGCATAAACTGTATTTCAGTGTATTTTTCTAAAATATCAGTAAGCATTTTTGTACTGGTCATATGTTGAAATAAAAAACACAAATCTTAGGGGCACAAACCTCTAATTGAAAGGTCAGAGTTGAGGTGAGATTTCTGTGTACATTTAAATAATGTATCAAACATTCCTCTGCAAAAAAAACTGAGTTCTCATTCACAGCGAAAACGTCTCAAGCTGTAGAAAGTTAAGTGTTTAACTTCGAGGGAAAAGAAACTGACCCCGGCTTGGCCTGGCAGCTGTAGCTAATCACTTACAGTTCTCCTGAACCCTCCAGGTTTTGTCTGTGGGATTCTTACTAGTCCAGTCACTCCACCTGTCTCTACTTACACAGATCCCATATCATCTTAATTAACGTATTTTGGTGATGTTTTAATCCTTGATGGGGGCAAATCTCCCTAACACACCCCACCTTTTTATCTTGGCTATTCTCACCCTCTTTAGAATAATTTTTAAAATCTCACCCCCCCAAAAAAAAATGCTGTTGGGATTTTATAGAAATATACTGGAAAACTGTATCATTGACCAGGGATACCGGACACAAGCATGGCCTTCAGCCTCTGCAAGCCTTTCCCTACTTGAGTAGTTCTCTTGTCTGAGCCCGTGTTCCTCAGGTCTAGTTTGACACACGTTTGTGCTCCATTGAGAAATTGTCACACGGCATTACAAGCTGTTTCTGCACTCTGTCTCCGGCTAGCCTAAGCTACTTGAGGGGTGGGGGCCTTAATTTTTTCATCTTTGTAACTCTGGAGCTGAGCACAACACAGTAGGTGCTGAGGAAACAGATCCCAAAGCCTGCCACTGACCATTGTGGAACGAGCACTTCCTCACCTGTGAGATGAGAACGTTCTAAAGTCATACCCAGGAGCCTCAAAGAAAAGGGGAGCAGGGACAAGGGGCAGCAGTGAAGCTGTTAGAATAAGCAGAGCTCTTTTCAAGCGTGTTTTTAAGTGTTGGAAAATCACTCCAGATGATAACTTAGTAGATGTTACTATACATTTGTCAAAATCAGCAGAATAAAAAATACCAGCAATGAATCCTAGTGCAACTACAGGGTGTGGGGACCATAATGTGAGCTGCTCTGCACACGTGGCACAGGTGCACACTGCAAACTGCTGTTCCTTCCATTCTGAAGCCAAACCGCTCTAAAACTGAAGCACACTATTTCACAAGGTTAGAACATGCGCATTTTTAATGATATTAATATACAAATATTTTAGGAAAATTCACTTTATCTACTTTGATTTTGATTACATTAGCCACGTTTTAAACTTCTAGAATAAGAACGATCATGACTGTTTATCCTTGCATATACAATGTATTTATGTGCCTGCATTGTTGCTAATTAAGATATCTATAAATACAATTAAAAGGAAACATATGGAAATGTGCTTGCTATCCACTTATATTACCAAGTTCTGCCAATGTGATATGGAGTTTTAAAGACTATTCCACTTAAGCAACAGCAGCATCTTCATTTATGGAACGGCTAGGAGTGTGGTCCTCTTCTTACCCTTGTTGTGAAGGTAAGCGATAGCGGACGCAAGACTCTGAATTATCAGCCTTGTCTCGTTCTCTGAGAGGCGCCCTTTTGTGCCCAGAACTTCTTTGAGTTCTCCATCCTCACAAAGCTCCATCACAAGGTACATTTGCTGACATTGCAGATTTAAAAGTCAAAATAGGAGAAAGTTATTAATTTTTATGTGTTATATACATCACAGGTATGATCACAATCAATTTATTCAAGTGGAAGTGTCTTGCATACTGTATACAAGCTATTGTACTGAACACAAGAGGAACGAAGAAGCGGGAGACATAGTGCTGACCTCAGGAAGTTCAACAGAGTTCCAATATCTTGTGGTAGGTACTAACAGCCCAACATGCCATAGGACTATGGAAGAGAGGCTGCCTCTGCATAATGAATGCTCGCCAAGGAGAGTTGAGTCTGAATAGTGAGCACTGATTTCTGGGTAGGAAAGGTGGGGGGAAACCAGGCAGAGCTGGTGGCCAGTATACAAAGCCACTAAAGCCCGGAACAAAGCAGCTATTAAAATAAATGTGGAACTCTGTTAACAGCACTGAAGGCTGCTGGGTGGAAAAGAGGAAGATGCCAAAGGGTGAAGCTAACAGGAAAGGTTGGAACAAGTTTGTAAGGAGCTTTGGATAGCACACTCGAGACTATGGATTCCCCAAGTCCCATATGAAACAAGGCACTGGAGGTGTTTAAGTCAGAGTCTTGAGGTAAAAGTTATATGATGTCAATTTTGCATTTCTAGGTCAACACTACAACCATAATGTGCAGCAGGGCTCAGCAAAAGTTCTCCATAAAGACCAAACCCAAGAGCACACATGATGGCCTCTGTGGACAACATGGTCTCTTTTACAACAGCACAGCTCAGCAGCTACCTTGGGATCAGCCATAAACAACACAATGCTGTATTTATAGACTCAGAAACCTGACTTGGTGTAATTTTAAGGTTATGAAATATTACTCTTTTACATTTTGTCCTTTATCTGGAAGTGTAAAGAACTTATGTTATGGGCCCTATATAAGCAGGCAGCAGGCCAGACTGACTTCAAAGGCTTCCTGTGTTAACAGGGGACCCGTGAAGCATGGGCTGGACACAAGGAAGGGGGTAGCTTCTTAGCTTTCCTGCTGTGATAAACTATCCTGACAAGGGTTACTTAAAGGAGAAAGGGTATGTTCTGGCTCACAGATCTAGCTCATAGTTCAAGGGACGGTCTGTTACGATGGGAAAGTCGCTAGCTGCAGCAGAAGCATGAGGTGGCTGCCCACACTGTATCCAGGCAAGAAGCACAGACAGTGTGTGCTAGTGCCAGCTGACTTTCTCTTTTGTAAGAGGTATTTTTAGATGTCTAAGTTGATTTCTGTATGATTTCTGTATGCCCCAGCAAACCTACAGAGATCAAAGGACAACTTACTGGTTCTCTTCTACCACGTAGATCCAATTGATGTCAGTAGGCTCAGAAGCAAGCACCTTAGCCCACTGAATATTCTCACTAGCCCCCACTTTCTCCTATTTATGTGGTCTGGGACCCCAGTCCATAACATAGCGCCACCCACAGTGGGTGGGTCTTCCCACTTCAATTAGCCTGGTCATGATAATCCCTCACAGACATGCCCAAAGCTCACTTAATGTAAATAATCCTTCACAAGCCTGCCTACAGGTCTGGGTCCAAGATGATTCTAGACTCTATCGAAAGAAAAGATATGAGAAATGTAAAGAGGAGACAGCGGAACTCAGCGACTAAGTAACAAGGATGAAATGCGTCTTCTGCATCAGCCACTTCTTTATAAGATGCCTTTAGATATCGCACAGTAAGCCGCCTCCTGACCAAGTAAAAGGCCTGCCTTTCCATAGGCACTGCCAGCAGACACAATCACCCTCCGTGTCTCCATCCTGGCATATATTCTAGAGTTTTGTTGTGTGGAACGTTTGGGGTTCTGATTCTGTTCTTATAACAGCTACTAATCCAACTTCTATGTTTAGTCAGTATGCTTAAAGCAGGGAGAGAGGTAAGTACCTTTCTTCCTAGAGCCACGATTCTGAGTCACTGAACCTCAGGCGGCTTGAGGGCTTTACAGGGTGTGAAACACCTGAGAGACAGGCTTTCGAACTAAGCCACACTTTCTTCATGGACAGCGAGCGCAACAGCGTGCCTGGGAATGTGGGATGGAAAGCGAACTATTTGGAAGGGAAAGTTGCATTAGCAGTAGTTACAATATACATTGACACAATTTATAAAATGTACAAGGGACTGGACAGATGGGTATTGCTAAGGGCACTTGGCTACTCTTCCAGAAGACAGGCTCCATTCCCAGCACCCACATGACAGCTCACAGGCATCTGTAACTCCAGTTCCAGGGGAATCCATCGCCCTCTTCTGGCCTCTGAGGGTGCTGCATGTGTGGTACACAGACACACATCTGCTCCTGACAGCACCAATCTACTTCAAGAGGATGATGGGCATCTTGCCTGAACTACTTGACTGGACTTGCAGGACCCACAGAAAAATGACTGCTGAACTTGCCTATAGGTGAGATGGTCCTTTGGGGTTCCTGCTTCATGAAAGAGTCTGCCAGACATTCTGCAGAACACAGAANCTGTCCAGACAGCAAGATGTCTCTGTCATTTCTAGAGTTTTGGAAGTTGCTTAAAATGAACTTATTGTTACTTAGGTAATATTATATCTTTCTGGATTCTTGGATGGAGTTGAAGAATAGATAGTTACAGTTAGAGTTTTTCTTAGTTATAATAAAAGATAGATGCAAAAATAAATCTTTGTAAAAATGTTAAATGTGTTGATTAAAGTTATAGTGACAGAGTGCATTACAACTATTTGAACCAATTGTGCATACGAGAGCACAGACAGACTTAGAGTCTGAGGGTTTGATCAGCAGTATACAACCAGTTAGATACCATTTCCTTAGAATACTTTCAGCTGTCTAGACCTGTTCATGGGCAGATCCAGCTCATGTGAATCAAAATCAAGCAAAACAGAAAAGGACAACCACAGATGACCATTTTCCTTACCTTCAAGCTCTCATAGATTTGGGCTCCTGTTTACACACATACTAGACTAGTTTGCCCCTCTGCTTAAACAAGTTAAGAACTGGAAAGCCATTAGTCAGCACAGAAGAGCAGTGTTCTGTGAGAGAGACGCCCGTGAGGCAAGCCCATGATTGTCCCAGCCCCTGAAGAGTTGCTGCACCTCGGGGCAAAACGGGGTGTGACTAACAGATGACGAGATGAGAAGGAGTCCATGGAATTAGGTGGCATCACAGAGCCTGCAGAGAACAGCAGCAATGATGGGAGGGGAGGAAGCTGCCAAGCCCAAGTGTGCAGCCTACAGGAGAGCACCATGCAGAACTGCAGGCCCAGTAGCCTCCGTGAATTCAGGAGATGAGGATCCAAGACAACTAAAGTTTCCAGGGAAACATATCAAAAAGGGAAACTCTACATATGTACCACACACATACACACACACACACACACACACACACA
>LOJH01010697.1:0-27185 GCA_001685095.1 Ellobius talpinus
GCTGTGGGGTACCTGGGCGGGACAGAAACCCCAACAAGCCGGCCCTCATGTTACGTGTGTGTGTAAATATATATATATATATATATATATATATATGTATATGTATTTCCTGTGGAAGCCAAGGAAGACATCTCCAGAGACAAGAATCAATAGAAGCTTCTTCTGGCAAATGTGTGGGCTTCCCCTTTGTCCACTGATGTTATCACTTTGAGGAGGTGGCTGAGTGGGTCATTTTGGAGACAGGGCCTTGCTACATGGGCCAGGCTGGCCTTGAACTTGCAATCTTCCCACCTCTGCCTCCTCAGTTCTGAGCTTACAAGTGTGTGCTAGTACACCAGGTTCACAAGGTCTCTTCTTATTTATTTTATTTAACCATAATATGTTTATTAATATATTATTTTTTAGTAATAGGTTTGGTGTTGTTGAAGTCAGGGCCTTGTACATGTTAGGCAAGTACTCTACCATCAGTTTATATAATATTCCTTTTATTAACTTTTTACTGTTGAGGCAGTTGTGTTAAGTTGCCTCAGCTGGCCTTGAACATGCGACTTTCCTGCCTTGGTCTCATGAGTATATGGTATTACAGACCTGCACTACCAGGACCAACCCCAAGTCTTCTTTCAGACATTTAAAATGGGATAAACTTCAAGGCATTTGTGACCAACCTCTGTCAACTCTCTCCACAAACGCCACTTACTTTCTACTGCACGAGAAATTAATGAAATCTAAACTGATCCCTCTTGCAAAGACATTATTCAGTGGTAACAAGTCCCAATGAGGAGAATCCAGGTTTCCTTCTGCCTGATCATATGGCCATTTTCCCAACTGTTTCACACATGCTAATGGAGCGTGACAAGCGGAGCACATTTGGCTCAGTAGAGGGTCCAACACGGAATGGCTCCACAGCAACGAAGCTCTAATCGTTTTCCCTAATCTTCCACCGTTGCAGCCGGAGTGGGGTGAGGGTGTCTTCCCTGCTGTGAGTGAGTTCAGAGCACTGATCAGGGCAGACTTGACAGATTCTTTATCAGTGTCAAAGTCTCTTGTGGTCAAGTCCAGTAACGTTAAAACAGAATGCCTTGCAGATAGCAGCTAGATGGTGGCATTATGGGATTCGCTCCCAGGCAATGTTTTTCAGTCCACCTATGGAAAGAGAAATGGAATAAGGCTAAAATCAAAAGACAATTCAGCAGAAGTCTAGGCAGTTATTTTCTTGTGTGGAATCCGACAATGTGAATGACATGGGCGTCAATTGCTCTTCCATTTATGCTAAAATAGAACAAAGAGAGATTACCAACAAAGAAAGCCAAGATCTAGGGGGAGGAGACCGAATCTCAATGGTCTTTTAATTTCAAGAAAGAGGATAATATAGCTGAAAGGCCTGGGACCCTGCGTGTGCATACGAATATCCACACCCCATGGACATGCCCTCCCTTACCAGTTCGGCTGGTGAAGCTTCCTCATGAGTCTAAAGTTAACTTACACAGCCCATGGTTACTGACTTAATCAACAGTCCCCAACAATAGCAGGTAGAGACCACCTCAGTCGTAGGAGAATCCACACAGCTCTGAGTCAAGTCTTTGAGACAGTGGAAGTTGTTTTCTCTTAGAGGGAAGAGTGTGCTGTGCCATCTCTGTTAACTCCTGCGGTCCAGCACCACAGCTGTTATGGAGAGCGCTCTCCTCCATCTGCCCTGTGGCTATTCCTCAAGCAGAGCCTCAGAGAACCCCTCATTATGTACATGTGAGCCCCAAATGTACACATGAGAAAGAGGCCAACTAGGCACTCTACTTCTCCACCAAATACAGTATCCCGGGCACTTGTGGGATCTGAACTGGACCGGGCCAAATTTTCAGAACATAGCTATCCAATGCTGAGTGAAATGAACTCTGGAGTCTTAGAGGAAACAAACCTCAGGAATAACAAATCTCTTCGCACAGCCACAGACAGACAGGGGAAGGAAGTGCTCTGCATGTTGAACTCTAACCCGGAACTGTTATTTGTTACACCACAAATTAGGACATTACTATGAAAGAACAAGTTGTACATCCTGAGTCCTGGGCCTTTGGATGCTCTAGATAAGAAAGCTAATGACTCTGGCTGTTTCAATATTTTATCTGATTTTTTTTCTTGTTTGTACTAATTTAGAAAATTGGTGCTTTCTAATTGAACTCAATGAAGCTAAAAAATGTCCAGACCTTTTTAATAAGGTAGCTTTCAGTATTAAACTTCGGGGTCTCTTTTTCTCCCAAGCAGGCACTTAACTCCCATTAGCACTAAACATCAAGAAAAAGATGCATATACATACATAATACACACACACACACACACACACACACACACACACACACACACCTTTGTCTCTTTGTCCCTAGCTCCAAGGTGGGGGGCAGGCAGGAAAAGGGGAAGAAAAGGAACAACTGTGAGCGAATGGAAGCGGGAGGGCTGTAGGCAGATTTGCAAAGATGAAATTAACGACTAGGGTGCCCAACTTCCAGGGAGCATCCACCTTTGAAAAACAAGATGAGGGGAAAATGCTGAGAGCATTTTGAATAATACCCCAGGCACGGTTTCCTGCAAATTCTGTTTCTCCTCTCTCCCTGGCACGTGCATTAAACCTATTTTGTACTTGTTATGGACATAATGATTCTAGACAACATAAGAAAATTTTATGATTTTTTTCTTATCATTTTTACTTATCTTCCACTGAGCCAATTTATGCAGCTTAAACCATTGCTAAAGGAGATGCATCAAAAATTGTCCGTAATCATGACAAATAATGGCATGAAATGTTCGCAGGAAGCTGCTTTCTTATCATATTTTCATTAAAACATCTTTTCACCTGCCTCGCTTTTCCCATGTCTGGAACTTGCGTTGTAATCAGTCTTATTAACTGAGCGCATAAATATGATTTATTATGGTCTGATAATGGAAGCTACGTGGGCCCAGAGAAGGGTTATATTGTCCTCTGATGAAATAGCTCCTTTCTCTCAGATGGAGCCGTAGCATGAGAACATGCAGAATCCAATGAGTGATTGTCTCCTCGGGGTGAGTGATGGAGAAACCCGGCAGAAAATCTCCTTGTTGACCATGACAGCCGCACAGGGTCCCCCAAACCTCCCTGAGTTTGACAACCTGCAGACACTTTTGATGAACTGTATTCTTCTGTCAGAGACAGCCTGTCTGTGAGGAGAAAAGAGACCGTTATCGCCGGATCGGCTATTATGGTCTTGATCTTTATAAGCAATCACTAATGCACATGAATATAATATCCTTTCATCGAAGTGCCACGCATAATAGAAACGCAGTTAAAGGACCCTCTCCTCGCTTATGTAAATGTCCTCGCACCATAATTAAGAGAGATGGTTTGTGACTGATAGGGGAAGAGAAGAGTAATCAGATTGTCTTAGCATTATCTCCCTATTTTAAAGACTTCAACCTGAGGCAAATAGCATTTATAGTAAGATATACAGAACCAGGTCAATTTGAAGTCCGAGGCTAAGAGGGAAAATAGTTTTGAATGTGGTGTTACTGTTATATTTTTATTAAACATGCAAATGACAGCTGGTTTTCAGCCAAGAGTGTGCCTGCTATGCTGATAGGCCCGAGAAGAAAGTGAGCATGCCTCTCTAACTCCCTGTCTGAGGGTCCCACAAGAACAAAGACCCATTACTAAAGGACACACTTGCACAAATAGATCCTTGAGTCCAAAGAGAGGTCTCCATTAAACCCCCAACTCACCCATCTCTGGGAGTCTAAATATGACCCAAAACTCTATGCCAGTACATTTTTTCCAATTAATAAATATATTCAAAGGCATAGTGCCTGGAATTATTAAGCAATTAAATGTACTTTTTGTGGCCCCTGGGAGCTGGCTCCATTTCTGAACTGTGAAGGATAGTGGAGCTTTTTGGATTTGGCGGCAGAAGTTTCCCTACCTCCCAGATAAAACCCGAACCAGGCTTGCAAGAGCAACCCAGTCGAGTACGCCAGCAGCTTGATACTTGGTCTCAGGTGCTGGCCAAAAAGAGAAAAAGGTGTCACCCGTAAACATTTTGATCCACCCTCAGCAGAATACGATACTTAATTTTTCATTAACCTCCTGACATATGGACCCAGAGACTCCCCCACACCACCCCCTAATGGGTCTTGCATTGCCAATTACTGGAGAACACTCCACAGCGCTGATGCCAAAGGGTTAATCATTAGTTTCACACCACTGGGTGGTCAGAGTTTGAAGAGCAGCCCCTGAACCCAAGAAGGTGGGTGGTAGGGAACTAGAGGCTAAGGGGAGCTCTCTGCACAGAAAGCAGTGTACCATGGGTTCTGCCCTCCTCAGCCCTCTCTTGGCAAACTGCCTTGAGGTGATTTGAATATTATACACATGCACAGACATGCATGTGCCCCTGTACATGCACATGTCTGGGCCCAGGACAAATCACCTGCTTGTCCCATCAAAGGTAGATTAGACCAGAGGGATTTGTATATATATATATATATATATATATATACTGTCTCATTCTTTCTCTCTCTGTCTCTCTCTTTCCCTCTCTCCCATGAAAATAAAAAAATGCGCCTTTTCAGAGGCAGCTGGGCATTGAGGAGTGTTTGATCTCTCTTAAGAGATACATCTCTGAAGTCCTGCCAACTCCTGATCATTGGTATGAATGAGGCTAAGGGATGGGATGGTTAGACACAACTCACAAATAACCTTCAAACTCCTGTTGGGTCTGTATTTTAGTTTGTTTCTGAACAAAATGTACCATGGCAATTAACAAACAAAACTGATTGGATGTTTCCCTTCTCCTTTTATGGTCAATCTTGTACTTGTCAACAGAGAGAGGGAACTGTCAAAACACTGGCAACAAGAGAGAAAAAAGGAAAGAAACAAAATTCCCAGAGTCAGCAAACTGGATAATCTGTCCCTAAATAACTGAGGAGAATCTAATTTTAAAGGTAATACAAAAAGACCCTGAGAGTAATTTCCATCTTCCAAATGCACCTTCTCTCCTGGCCCCAAGACAGCTAACAGAAATACAAAAAACAACCACCAAAACCCACAGGAGATAAAAATAGAAGTGGCTGCCCTGCCACATATTCTTCATCTCATCTATGCTCTAGGTTGAATCACATTCTAGGAGAGATCCAGGCAAGGGGATGAGTGGGAACTGGGAAGAGAGAGTATCTTAGTCGTGGTCTGTGTGGCTGAGAGCAGCAGGTTTGTTTCCCTCCCACTCTGGCCTAGAACTGTAGGAATCCATACAGCTCATTTAGAAATACACATAAAAACCAAAGTCAACATCCTCAAAGGGAATAATAATGACTCAAGCACATCATCTTTTATTTAGCACAGGATTCACTATTCCTTACACGCACACAATACTCAAGTTCATTTGGGACGGGAAAAAGAACCTGCTGAGTGATTGTTCATGGTCCATCCACTCAAACAAGCATGTGTGGCCCTTCAGTTAAGGGGACAGACTCCTAACAAGCCCATGATAGGCACATTCCCTGGTCAGTAGTGAACAACTGTGTGTCCATAGTTTCGCTTTTAGAAATGAAAATCTAATGAAGTGATTAGCACTTAAATATCACAGATATTGTCTCCACCATCCCCATTGGCAATCGTAGAAGCAAAATCAGATTCCTCCAGTCTCCCCCTCTTTCAATTTCCAAGGCCAAGGAACTGAGGAAAACATTTTCTCAGAACTAGCAGCACTCAGCTGGGTCCAGAGGCTGGGGAAAGGGTGAGAAGGAAGACTCCTTCACTCAGTCATAAAGGACTTGTCCCATCATCTGTCCCCTCCAGCTCCCCGCTCCTCCCTCACACTCACAAGGCAAGAAGGGCCAGGACCTGGAGGCTAGGGATGCTTCGCCTTATGTGGACAATCAATGGCGATTCAAAGGAGCCTTTGTATGTGACTCTCTGCTGCCCAATTGGCCTCTGACAGCAACATCAGAAGGGAGAGATAGTTTAGTTTGACATCTAGAAAGAGGCATTTATTTATTTATTTATTTATTTGTTTGTTTGTTTATTTATTTATTTATTTTTGCAAAGGAAGAAAAAAAACCCTGAAGACACTGAAGCTTAATTACTCAGCATCCCATAATCTTAAAGACTGGTATCTGTGGTAGCTGGCAACAGTCCCTTGAGGAATGGGACTAGCTCCATTAGGATTTGAATGGATGCAAGTCCTATACTTGAGCATCAATAAACTGGTAGTCAAAGTAAGTATATTGGCTGAACACCAGCATCTCCTCCATGCTCGTTAAATTGCAAAGATCATTATGCAGAATATATATTAAACTATCAAAGGGGAATTAAGTTCTTCACCAAAATGTAGAAGGATTTTGGATGTTCAGAACTAAATGACAGGTATTGGTTTATGGCAACAACAGTCCCCTTTGCGTTCACAAATGAGTGTATCAAATCTTTATGAGTGGAGCCTTTCGGGTTCCGAGGGGTCTGGATGGAAGCACAGCAAAGCCACTGTAAGACAGAAAGCAGGCTCAGGGACAGGATCATTACATTCATGGAATTTGGGACCGATACCCAGTATCTTAGGAGAAACCTACCCTGACTGTTTCTGCTGCCACTTTGACCCAAGCAGAGATGAGCCTGGGATAGATTTAAGAGCTGAGAAGCACTCGGTGGTGAGGAGAGAGGGGATGAGGAAAGAGAGAAGCAGAAGTTACATGGGTAGGATTTAGAAAACTGTTTGTGAGTGTGGCAAGGCAAATGAAGCCACCTGAAAGAAAGGCCCAGGACAAGACAAGAGTCCATCTCTGACCGAAACCACAGATGGAGAACTGTAGGTTGCTTTCACCGCTCCACTGGCCAAGTCAGATACTGAGCCTCTTCCAAGTCGTTGGAAATATCTCGGATTTTCTTCTCCTGCTATTAATGGCCATGGAGCTTGGAAGTCGACAAGAACAAAAGCAGCCCTATGTAAAAGCACTCATCATTTGCCCCCTACCCCAAATATACTACACACCTGATTTTCTGGTCAAATAATTTAAGATTCCCAAATACATGTGAGAAAAATATTGATATACAGTAGTTAAGACTGTGTAAGTCTCTTCCTTAAAGAACATTTGGAAATGCACATCTACAACAATTGGACGACAATGAGGAAAAAAGGAGGCGGTTCCCATGACAGCTCATAGCGTGGTCCTCAGAAGTTCTTGGATGAGTGGCAGGTGCATCAAAAGGGGATCTGAGAATATATAGGATGTCTGGATGCATTATGCATCATGGACAGACTTCAGCTTGTCATTAGGCTCCCACGACTGGCTCTCCTCTCTACTGTCTCTGTCTAGACAACTAGTTAGCTAGTTAGTTAGTTAGTTAGTTAGTTAGTTAGTTAGTTAGTTAGTTAGTTATAGCTCTACATCTGCTATCCTTTCTTCTGGATTTTTACAATTAGTTTTCTGATTCCACACTGAAATCTTACTACTACTGAAAGCAATGAATCTGACCACCCTCCCCTACCCTTGGCTCCCTTTATCATCACATAAATTAAGATTTTCCACAATCTGAAGCAAGTCTAGATGGGTATCCATTGCTGGTTCATTCCACCATTGCAGAAATAATGGTTGCTAAAACAAACAAACCTGGAAGAAAGGCCAAGCAAAGGGAAAGGATGGTATTCTAAATGAAGCCCAGAGTCAACATTTAGGGAAAGTGTTAACCCAATCTCTGATCTTTGAATTCTAATCCAAGATGCCAGGGACACCCAGGGCAATGACATTTCTAAAGAGGCTCCAGCTGAGTTTTCAAATTCTTAACTGTATTCCTTCGGCTACAGGAAATCAGGCCAAATGTGAGGCAATCTCATTTCCCTGCGACCTTGCAGTCTCTCGTTCTTTCAAACACTTCCTTGGGGCTTTGCCAAGATCTTCAATTTTCATTCACTCCATCATGAAGGGTGCATTTTTAGCTATAGAGAATTAGACTGATTAAAGTGACATTCTGTCATCTCCCTGAAAGCTTCCGTCTTTGTAGAGAGGATTGGCTACGTAGCTCCATCCTGAATGGTGAGTGGCTCTCCAGTCGGTGGCTGCTTCAAGACTACATCGCTCTGGAATGTTTCCTTTCTCCTTCTTTTGGGGTGCAGAAGGAGGGGTGGAATCTCACGTAAGTTAGGTTGATACCAAACTGTCTATGTAGATGAAGCTGATCTTGAACACCTGATCTTTCTGCCCCATCTCCCTAATACTAATATTGTAGGCATGAGCCACCATGTTCAGCCATCAGGACTACTTCTTATCTTTCCCTTCCTTCCTTTTATCTCTCTGCCTCCCTTCCTTCCTCCCTTTTTCCTTCATTCCTTCCTTTTTGTTCATTTGTTTGCTCTGTTGGTTAGATTTTGTTGGCACAGGGTCTCACTGTATATTCTAGGTTGGCCTGGAATTCATCGTCCGCCTATCTCTGCTTCCCAAGTACTGGGGTTACAGGCACATTCCACCACACCCAGCCTTGCCTCCCCCTTTCTGTATAGGTGTTAAATATATTAAATACTTAAGCAAAATGTTCTATAACAAAGACTACTCTTATAGTCACCATCTGTTTTAAAGTTAAGAGGGGAGAAACCTCATTTGGCAAAGAGAAAAAGAAAGCATGAAAGGGAAAAATGTGGGCAGGAATGTTCCTCTGCTGGGATTGTCCCTCAGGTGCAGATGGCTAATTCTGACTGATGCCTGCTAATGGAGGAGGCATTGAGCAAATAAAGCTAAACCTCTCATTTCGCCTTCTTCCAAAACCTTCCCGTTTGTACTAGGACTACTCACAGCAGATGCCAACAAGCTGTGGTCATCTATCCCAAAACACGAATAAGTGTTTTCCTAATAGACACACTAAGAACTTCCCACACAACTGGAGGAGAGGCATCACAAGTAGAAGAATCTTCCCAGTTCAAACCATCAACCCACACAGAAGTAGAACAGAATTATGACTTCCTTGCAGTTAGGACATTCCAGGCGTAATGATGCTGCAGGCATGGGTTGTCTATGTGCTTCAATGCTGTGCCCTGTTTCTTCTGACCCCTGCCCCTTTATTCTGTGTTGGTTTGAGTTTGAGGCAAAAATTCTTCTCCCCTGTGGTACAGCAAGGCACCAGCAGCTCCAAATTTACATAGATCTTACCAAGGGAACCTCGAAAAACAGATACCCCTGTGGTTCCCAGAGAGCATGCTAATTTCTTAAAAGAACTCTTAAGATCTTCTTGGGTCATTTGTTGACTGAGGGGCCTCAGTATTTGATTGACATCCCTACCAGGGTCTCAAGGAATGTGAGAAGGGCAGATCCCAAAGGAAAAGACCTTTAATGAGAAGAAAAGAGGACAGAGGCACCATTACTTTGAACCTAAATCAGCAGCAGAAACTGTTGGAACTCATTAGCATCCCTCGCTTCAACAGCAAGACAGCACCTACCTTCCCCTTCACTCTCAGGCCCCGCAAGCTTTTTGTGTCTGCATGGAAACAGTCCTTGTGCATCCGCTATGCGGATGAGTAAGATCTGCTCAGCAGCTTGCAATGGTTTCTTCATTGCCGTAACTGGCCATCATGTAAATAAGTAGTTACTGACTTAAGAACTTGCTATTTACTCAATAACCCTTGATAGGAACCATGATCCCTTTAGACACCATTTTAGAAGTACATAATTACAGGCTTTTCAAATGGTTACTTCTTTTAGGCATTTGCCTGTAATAGCTCCTTCAAAGATGTTAAGCGCTTATCATTTGAAGACCCGAGTAGAAAATATTTAGTTCACTCCTCATTGACCTAATAGAGAACAAGTTCATCTCTAAGATGATGCAATCCTCCTGCCAAGAACACATGGTCAGGCTTAGGCTATTTGGTTAGGAAATCAAATTGCTATCAGATGACACTCACCTCATTTAGTAATTAAATATTGACACTGAATAATCAGAGGTCACTATTTCTTCAGTCCCTCTTGAAGGAAATCTTGTCCTCACCACTTGTCCCAATGTTATGACTCCCTAGCGACATTCCTATGGAAGTAAAATGCCTGGAAGGTTGGCAGGCTCCTGCATAGCTCATTCTTAAGCATGAGACATAATTCTTACTTCAATGCACGATAAGCTTTTATGCACAATGAACATTTTGCTTCGGTAGAGGAAACCACAGCCAGGCTCCGGGGACCCAGGGGCCTGTCCCCATCATAAGCAACCAAGTCATGTGATACATGCTGCATTGTAATGGATAGATGCCCCTCAACTTACAATGGAGCCACATTCTAAGAAACCCGTCCTAAGTTAGAATGTGTTCTCTTTGCTGGACCTACTGAACATCATGGTTTATCCACAGTACCCTGGAGAGTGTCAGTCCTTTGTCTTTGTGGTCATGGCGCTAATTTGGAGCTACAGTTCACTGCCACTGTCCACTGTACCCCAACAGCCTTACGCTGCACCTTACCAGCCTGGAAAGAAAGACTGAAATTTGTAGTAAGGTTTCTACTACATACATATCACTTTTGCACCATCTTTGAGCTGAAATATTGTAAATGGAAAATGAGGGACTACTGTGTGTGCTTTCTTCCCTTCTGGGTGCTATAGTGAACTGCTTTAGACTAGCTAATTCATAGAAACAGAAACATCACTCATAGTTCTGGAAGGTGAAATATCAAAGATCAAGATCTCACATTGTAGGTGTCTAGGGAGAGTCCAACCCCCCCATATGACATATTCCACATGTTTTCACATGGTGACGGGGAAAGGACACTCCCTTGAACCTCTTTCCAAAGGTTTCATTCCCTTGTCAGAGTTCCACCCTCATGATCTGGCTGCCTCCTAACAGCCCTGCCTCTTAATCGCATTAATTGGAGGTTAAGATCCAAATAGAACTGGAGCGGTACACAACATTTAAACCATAATACTATTTAATATATTCGACCCAATTATCACAGATAATGGCCTCATGTTAAAACCACGTGAATAACATGTTTGAATCTCAAGATACATAGTGAAGTCTGTGTCTTGCTTAGTCAAGGTTTCAGAGGTTTGATGGCAAGGTTGGCTGGATCTCTCCAAGAAACCATCAGGTTCATGGGGTCCACTCCTAGACGAAGAAATACAGGCAACTGTATACACGGCTGAGAGAGTAGAAATTAACCTTCCTCAGGATGAGCCCCTGAATTGGTTGTCTAAATACTGAGTGGTCAGCCCTGAAATCATATACTCTTAAGCCATACCAAAAATGCTCAGAAGGTTGTATTTATCCAATTTTACATGTGTGTACGTAACAATAATAATCAAAAAGAGAACCTCAATTTAAGAGCAAGTTAGGGGATGTATGGGAGGAGTTGGAGAGAGGGGACAAAGAGAGGGTATTGAAGGAGGACAGGGAAAAGGGAAGTGATGCAATTATATTTTAATTTAATTTTTTAATTAGAAAAGAAACCATTAAGCATTTTCACCCTGTCAAAGGTACAAGATAAGGTGAGGGATTTCAAAGATAAAAATGAAATTTGCATTATGCTTGCTTACCCACATCAGGGCTCTTTCTGACTACTTGCTAATCCTACCATTCTCAGGGCTCTCTCTAGTCCTCACTGTCCAGAACATCAGTCCCAGCACACGGCCCCTTCCAACCATCTGCCTTTGGCACCTGCTTTCTTTTCTGCACAGAATCCCTCTCCTTTTCTCTGCCTTATTAAATGGTCACCTCTTCCATGAAGTTCACCATGAGTCATCCAGGAAGAGCTGCCTACACACTCTGGTTCCGAAATACATTCTATAAAGATCAATATCATACCACATTGACTCAATGGGGTGAGTTTCTGTGGGAGACTTTCTCCGCCTCATTAGACTGTAGGTTCCCTAAAGGTCAAGATCGTACCTTTCACGGCTGTCTCTTCAGGGTCCTCTCGGAGTCTCTGGGTTATTTTGTTTTACCTCGGCCTCTTCTGCCATGAGAGACTATGCTGCCTCGGCCTCATCCTTACTCTCCAGGCTTTTAAGCAACTCAAGAAATACACAGACACATACGCCAAGCTTAACCAATTGCAGTGGTCGCCATGCTGGGAATTCAGTCCAGCATGTGATGGATGAGGAAGGACCTGAAGAAAAGGAAAATGAGAAGGAAGAGTAAGAGGGATGGAACAAAGGTGTTGCAGGAGTAAAAGCCTGATCTGAGGCTCTGACTGAGAAGAGAGAGAACTAGAAAAATGAAGACACACGAATGTCATGTGGAGAGGACATGAGGGGAGAGTGGGCTGAGGTCACTCAATTCTCGTTGCAGAAAGGTCACAGTGTTGGCATGACCATCAAGGGTTCAGGTTGCCAGACTAAAGCATTTACATTTTGGACTTCATAATAATAGAGAGTTGAGGAAGAAAAAGAGTAACATGAAGTCTGTGTCACATAACTGTGACAATACCTGAAAGAAATCATTTCAAAGGAGATAAGATTTGGTTTTGTCTCAAATTTTCAATACAAGTTTGGCTAGATCCATTGCTCTTGAACTCAGGTAGAATACCACAGTAGTGACAGGTTGCCCACCTTACTGAAGGGGATAGGGCCAAGACAGACACTCCACAGGCCTGTCCCAATAACCTACTTCCTCTAACTACACCCACCTTCCACAGTTCTTCTACCTCTCAACAATCTATTAAACTTTTGACACTGTGGCATAATGTTGCCAGCTATACATACCTGAGAATATACAAGCCCTAGGGCCTGAGTTCAGATCTCACAGACCCACACAAAGCTGAGCATTGTAGCACACACCTGTCATTTCAGCACTATTGCATCAAGATGGGAGACATTCAGCCTGCAGGCTGTGGGTTCGACTCACCTAGAACCATCTCTTAGGTCAGAACCCTTGTAATCTAATCACGTCTCAAAACAAGTGTCCTCACAGACACGCCCAGCCTCATGGCTCCTCTGCTCCTCTCAACCCAGTTAAATTTACCATCAATATTAACCACCCCAAAGACCTCAGTCCCATCAGCACTTTAGAAGACTTGTAGGAAAATTGTGGAGTTTGGGGGCCCTGATGCTCGGAACCAACACAGTCAGACCACATTTAGCAAAAGGCCAACCCCTCATCTTTAGTGAAACTCTAGCCAACAGAAGAGCAATTTGCAACTGACCAGGCTTTTGTCTCTCCAGATCTCCAGAGCTGTTGTGCCCTGTGCCTGGACTCACTCCTCCGGGGGCTTCTCATGGGTTCCTCTCTGACTATCAACGCTTCTGCTCAAATATCACTTTAACAGAGCCCTACCTGACCATGATGTCAGAAGCATGCCCTCCAGTATCTGTATGTCTGGCTATAATTCTTCGAAGAATTCAATGACTACCTGATACCACTTGATGTCTACTTATTCCTTTCCTTATCCTCTATTTCCCCCCAATTCAGGCATCTATAACCTGAGAGTAAATATTCCATGATTTTGGGGCCATGTGGTCATCATTGTAAGTGCTTGGCTTTACCACTGTAGCAGGTAAGAATCATACACAATGCATAAATAAATGGACACAGAAAGGTTTCAGTAACTCTTCATTGATAAAATTAGGCTGTGAGGCAAACTATGGTCTGCCAGCTGCTGCTCCAGTAGAAACTTCCATGAGGTCTACATGCTTCTTGGGAACACTGTCTTGCTTACCACTGGACTCTAACGGCTTGGTTCATATTAGGCACTCAGTAATTTTTCAAGGATGTGTAAGTGAACAGAGTCCTACGACAAGCGGGCAAATGTACTGAAATACTACACCTGATGGGACAGGAGAAGTGGTTCATGCATGAAATAGGCTCCTGTGTTGCTTGAATATGATAAAATTACTGTGAATATTTTTTTGAATATTTTCAGATGAGATTACCAGACTGGTAGACTTTGGGTGAACCAGGTTTGCCTCTTTAATGTGAATTATATTCAATCAGTGAAAAGCTTGAATAGAAAAGAAGACAGCAGGATGTCTGCACCCTGCTCCGTCCCATCCCCCAGCAAAAGGGAATTCTGATAGCAGATGGTCTTTGGGCTTGAATTGCAATATTGGCTCCTTAGTCTGCTAGCCAGCCTGAAGATTCTGGACTTGCCAGCCTCCATAGTCTCGTTAACTAAACTAGTCAAGTTCTTCACATCAGTTAGTAGACAGCCAGACACCTCTGTTTTTGTTCCCCTGGAGTGCCTCTGTTGACATTCTGATCATTTTGATGTGCTCCAGTGCTGAGAGAGGGAACTCAGACGACTCTTCATCACTGAAAACCTTCCTCTTGCCTGGATTTAAATCTCCACCACAGCAGTGTTCGTGGATGTCTTACAGCCTTCAAAGAAATCTTCAAACTTTCCTCTGCCCCAAGGAGCCTCCCGAGCTTGGCCCAGACCCTCCTCCACCTCTACATCCAGGTACCTCCGATGGGCATGACACAAGAGTGTCATAGTCTGCTGCTCACTGCTCCCATCTCTACCAGGGATCCAAGCTCACTAACTTCCAGGCTTTTGCATGTGCTGTAGTCTCCCGAAGAGTAACAGCCCACCCCCCTTTCATCTGCCTAACTCCTACTCATCCTTAACGCTTCCCTTGGGATTCCCCACAGAGGAGAATTCAGAAGGCGGCCCTGCTATGCCATCACCTCCTCCAGCAGCCCCCCCTGCATGCTTGATGTTGGCTTACTTCTGTCCCCCCAGAGAGTTTCTACCTCCTGGAAGGCAAACTTCCTATTCCGCTCCCCACCCACCTCTTCCCACCTCTCAGGCGCCTTCTGTGTCCATCCTGCAGTGGAGACATTAACAGGCAATTAGACTAATAAACAAAATATTTTAAGAAATTAAACTTCCTGTAATATGGTATCATTTATCTGGAATCTGCGAGGATACTGCTTAGCATTGAGAAGGGAGAGGAAAAATCAGAACTCAGAGTTTTGAAGCATATCCCCAGAGAGGCTTTGCCTGCACAAAGCTCTGGACTGGCTAGAGAAAGAAACACACTAGAAGGATTCGCTTTTTCTTCCCAGCTTCTCAAAGACCTATGAAGGTCAGCCTAGGTGGGCACTGGGGAGATTGTGAGAGCCTGAACCCCAGCAGCACGTGCAGCAATTGAGTAGGGCAGGTCATCGCCCCTTTAGGTGAGGAATTTGGGGGTCTGAGTCATTATTGTGTCAATAGAGATCAACAGGAAATGGGATTGACTTGACAGCCATGCAGAAACAACCCTGCTAAAACTTGCCTGGCTTATAAAAGTGGTCACTGGGGCTGGAGAAGGCTCTGTTGGTAAAGTACATGTGGTGCAAACTCAAGGACCTGAGTCCATTTCCAGAACCCATGTGGAAAAGCCAGGTGGTGCTCACTGGTCATCTTGGCACCGGGAAGGCAGAGACAGGTGGTTTCCCCAAGACTTGCAGGCCAACAAGAATAGCCTAGTTGGCCAGTCCCTGGCCGTGTCTTGAGGAATGACACTTGAGGGTGACCTCTGTCCTATACACACAGACACACACACAGACACACACACAAAAAAAAAAAACACTGCAGTTCTGCCTGAGNACAGACACACACACAAAAAAAAAAACACTGCAGTTCTGCCTGAGTGAATGGAGCTCTCAGCAGTAGCCCTATTCTCGAGGGTAGACTCCTGATCACTGAGATCTGCAGGTTCCAAGCTTTCTGGTTCCAATGCCGAGCAGACTTTATGTTTCATGCTGTTACTCCCTGTGCCTCAGTTTACGCATCTGTAAAACAGGAAGAACAGCTCCCGGCACCTGTCACCCAGGAGGGTAACGCAATGAACCAGGCAGCGTTTGTGCGGCACTTCGCATTTCCCTGACTTCCGCTCTGTGTGTCTGCAGTAGTGTTACTATTACTTCCGAAAACGCCAGCTATCATCCAAAAGGGTTATTTCAATCACAAGGCTTTCTTCAGGAACACTTCATAAAGGAAAAGCAAAAGCGTGCACATTCTCCTTGGAACCATCATAATTAGTCCCAGTAACAGTTGGGCCTTTTTTCCCCCAGTTCATTTATAGTCAGATTCTGCAAAATTGAAAACATCCAACATCTGGCCTGAAAAACCTCATACAAAGACAGAAAGGCCCAAACGGGCATGGGTGGGCTTCAGTGGCATGGGAGCCAGATGTGTCTTTTGCCTCAACTACTCTTTTCAACCTTTGGAGGAAAAATTCAACTGAGTTTTCATGCTTAGCAAAACCCTAAGGTTTTGGTTTTCATCTCTAAATTTTTAAAATATCTTGTCTGACTATTTATAAGCTTAAAATTCTCCCAGACAGTCAGAACTTTGTAGAAACCAAATCTTTTAATGGTATCTAAAAGAACTAAGTGTGGCTTGTGTCTAGCCTGTAATCCTGACACTCAGGGAAACTGAGGCAGGCAGATGACTGGAAGTTTGAGAACAATTGCAGATACTTACCTAGAGGCCAGTTTAGACTATACAGCAAGACACTGTCTCAATGAGGCAGACACAGGGCTAAGTAGATATCTCAGTCAGTAAAGCCTACTTAAGCATGAGGACCTGAGTTCAACTCCTAGGAACCACACAAAAAGTTGGATAATGCAACTGTACCCCAGTACTGGGGAAGTAGAGAGCAGCAGATGTCTAGGGCTCACTGGCCAACCTGTCTGGTGTGTCCGTGAAAACATAGCCAATGTCTCCTGAGGAATGACCCCTGAGGTTGCCCTCTATGTGCACATGCTTGAACACACCAAAAAAGTGCACACACATGCGTGTACACATACACACATGCACACATGCGTGTCTGCACATGCACACACACACATACACACACACACATATATATATATATATATGGAGAGAGAGAGAAATAGAGAACTCAATACTCTAGCAGCAGCTTTGTGAACATTTTGGGGGTGATTTCTAGCAAACCTGGGGCTTTCTATATGCTACCCAAGTTCCAAGTTCTCCACCACTGAGATACATCCCCAGCCCTTTTGTGCAAACATTTACAGCAACAAACAAAATAGCCCCATTCATTCGCCTCCTTTTTGAGACATCTTCTAATAACACCGCTGCCTGTGTATTATTAGCAGAGTCTGCTAAGCATTTTGTCAGCATTCTCTCATTTCATCTCTGCATCCAGCCCCAAAGAAGGTACTGTTATCTTCTCTACTTTACAGGTAAAAACCTCCAAGGAATGCACGGATTAAGTAATTTACCGAAAGTCCCATCACTACAAGGGGGGGTGTTGGTTGTTGTTTGAAGGAAAACTTCACTTAATACCACCTTAATACGGGAGAAATCCAAGATAATTGTTAATGGAATAAAGTGATTGCAGTTATATTAAGCCACACCCTTGGGGGAAGGCTACCCAGAGCCCTTAATACACCAGCCAGAGATCAGAGAGTTTGAGCTTCCCAAGCAAGCCTGCCAGCACTTGCTCCAGTTTCTGCTATCTTTGCCATTCCAGGGGAAGAAAAAACAAAACCAAAAAAACACCCTCAAAGTAACTTATTTTGGCTGAGGAAATGCTGCCTCCAATCCCCATTGTTTTAAGCATGCCACCCAACAGCATCATTCTAGAAGCTTCCTCAAGGCAGCCAGGGAAGTTACAGGATTGCCAAACAGGCTGAGAAAAATCTGGTGGGGGAACTCCATGGAAGGGTTTTGTGAACGAGGATAAAGGGCGCATATTAGCGTTGCCTTGTTTCATGAAAAAGGGAACACATACAACAAACCTTGATTACAAAAATCTCATTTTACAAGCTCTAGGTAAGATGCGCCATCCTGGGGAGGCTCTGCCCCTACTGGCTTGCTTTGCCGTGTGCTTTCTGAGCATAGACCTGGTTCCACTCCCAGGGCCAGGTTAGATAAAACCAGAAGGGTTTATGTGCACAGCATTTAACTTTAAGCATTTCTTCCTGGAAATTTACAATGCACATAATTTACATATTCAATACCAGTGACAATTTACTTCTCCCATCTGAACAGGGCTTTCAACTATGCCACTTGAACTAAATTAATAAACAGTAATTACAGAATGTTGTGTGAGCTGGCTGTTGATGTTGAGCAGATTCTAATCAACACCTTCTTTTAAGGGCCAATTAAAGCTGAATGTATGCAATATAAACATCTTTGAGTATTTAGACATGAACTGCAGAACAAGGTAAAAAAAATAAAATCTGAACAATTAGACTGGGGATGAGTCCGTCAAACCTGGGGAGATGGACCCCTTTTAGCCCGTCTCAAAAGTCATGTTAATGTCTTCAGATGAGATTTTTGTGAAATGGGAAGGGGCTCTGAGGCCTCTTTAGACCAAATCCCATCCATTCCGAGATTTCACCAACATCTCCTCTTCTTTTCCATATGCTTCAGGTTTCGTGGCATTGCTTTTTAAATCGTCTCAAACACTTTTTTCCTTAATTCATGTGCATCTCAGTGAAAACTTAATCTCCATATTTCTGACTCATTTGTGTATAAATCATTGACGTGTTATTTGGTATCTAAGAAACCTTTCCCTAGGCCTCATATCTGGTCACCCAGGAGCTACACATAGCATGGCGTACACCCCAGGCTCCACAATGGGAGATTACATCCCAAGTTAATAGCAAACACACAGATCACAGAGGCAGGATTAGACTCTGCCGGGGTACAGAGAGACATTGGACAGCTATCCTCCAGTTCTACCATGTCTAATCCCACAGCAGGCCATGCAAAACGGAGCCATGAGGAGACATTTCTGCCATGACCCATGGCTCTGGGTAAGATGCAGACCTACCCAAGTGACGCGCAACCTTGGTAGCGAGTAGGTTTTTCCAAGGGATGGGAGGAAATAGAAGCTATGTGGGAGAGACCATGGCAACTGCCACCAGGTCCGTGTGAAGTCTAGCACGGGCCTGGTTCCTCCCTCGTAGACTTGGTCTCATCCCTGACTGCCCACATCAGAGCTAACTTTAATCTTATTCTCTTCTTGCCCCCACCACTCTCCTGTCCTTCCATCTCCATGTGTCTATCTCTCTGTCTGTCTGTTACAGCCAGTCTTCTATGATCAATATTGTTCAATTCTAGATCTTAGGTTGTTTTGAAGTAACTCTTGGAAGGGTTAGTTACCACTGACACTTCTCTCTACAGATGAGAGGTATGCTTCTTTCCCTGCCCGACCCTCTGCTACCCCGAAAACAACCCAGAAACAGAGATTTTGTACATCCCAAAGCTTTCCCACAGCACCCAGCACAGGACTATTTATGTGAGCAAGTGATAAATGAATATTTGTCGAATGAATATGAATGAAGCTTTTTCTTTTAAAGTCAACAAAATGAAAGTCTCTGTTTGGCTTCAAATATTTTCTCAATAAAATTTGGAAGTATAATGATAGACTCTGGGCTAGAAATCAAAATTTCAAGATAGTTCTTATTTACTGGTCTCATATTAAAAGCCGGAGAGTGATGGAGCCATGGGACTGGAAGGGACCACCCGAAATTATTTAATGCCATTATCTTATGCACTTTGGAGAAGGCTGCACTTTCGAACAGTGGTGGCTGACTTTTGTTCCATGCATGGTGTTGTTCCCACAGTGACGCTAACTGGGGCTGACTACTGAGTGTCTCCAACTAGAAGGAAAGGTCCTTGACTCTCTTGCTCAAGCCTGGCTGAGACCTAGAAGTGTAGCTCCTGTGGGTATAAACCAGGATGTGCTTCAGGACAGGAGCCCCCAGAGAAGAGGTCTTAGCCTTCCTGGTTCTCATCCACTCAATGAGTTGCTTTTTCGTTTCTCTCTACACATCATGTTGCTCCCTGAACAACCTCATCTGCTTCCCCTGCCACTTTTCAGTATTTCACAGGTAAGAGAGCTACTCTGGCAGGGCCACTCCAATCTTCAGGCCCCTCCGGCACAGCAGGTGTCCAGGAATGGCCTTCATTTCCATGGACCCCAAGTGCATCTATCTCTGTGCCCTGCCTACTACACCAACCACTTTGTTCATGGGTGGTGCTATTCTCCAGTCTGCATCAGAGATCTGAGCAGCACACTGTGGCAGACTGAGCAAGTACTTTGGGCTATAACAGGACTGGACTCCCATATTCCATCAACCATTGGCTGGTCATTGCCTAGCTTTGGGTTGTTTCTTGACTGCAGTGCAGTTCCCAACCTGAAAGCAGAAATATATTACCAGAGGTAGAAAAGTCTTAACTTTTAAGATATGTCCATTTCCTTCTCATTCATTTTACCCCTTCTTTCTTCATCTTCCCTCCCCATTCTTTCCCTAATCCTCTCTTCGTTATTTTCTTCTTCCTACCTCTTTACCATCTCCCCCTTTTCTTCCTCCTCTCCTTCTTCCCTCTCTTTCACCTGTTTCTATTTTTTTCTTCTTCCACTCTTCTCTTTCCCCTCCCAGCCTCTTCCTTCTGCCATAACAAGCTACCC
This sequence comes from Ellobius talpinus, assembly GCA_001685095.1. Classification (NCBI taxonomy): domain Eukaryota; kingdom Metazoa; phylum Chordata; class Mammalia; order Rodentia; family Cricetidae; genus Ellobius; species Ellobius talpinus. The sequence continues at coordinate 20,348 of LOJH01010697.1, forward strand.
CCCAAGTGCCATCAATCATCACCCTAAGATGCTTCCCTTCTCTTCCCATTCCTACCTACATGACCAGTTCAGCTGCAATTGTTCCCAGTCAACTTTCCCTGCCTCCCACTCCTTCTTCCCTAGTCTGCATTATTGTTCTACATTCCCATTTCTCTAAGACCTAGCTCCCACATGTGAAATTTACAATAATTACTAGTGGCTGTCAAAAAAAATCTCTGGCAATATATTCAAGGCCCTTCATAATCTATCCCAATCATTCTAGTCTTGTTTCTAACTGGCTCTGGAATGTTCTCTAGCTTTCAGCTTAGTTCATGTCAGTATTTGGCTATGATGTGTTCTTAGTATCTTGAAATGACCTGTTCCCTCTCTACCTAGACTCCTGTCCTATCCAACACACCTACCGAACCTCTAAAGACCATTCCTGACATTGGTAAATAAGAGTTCTTCAAAGTCTTCCCTGACCCACACAGGCTAGTTACTGAGCTCCCTCTGAGCTTCCAAATGCTCTAATTAATTGTGGTATCTTGGCTTCCCTCCACTCGCATTACCTCCTGAGTCTTGGCTTTGCTCTATATACTCTTACATCCCTACTGGTGGTATTCCCCCCCGAATTCAAATTTATTCCATCCTGGCATTTCTGCCTAATTATAAGTCCATGCCACAGTAATTCCTCCTGTGACAGGGGAGTATTAACTTTCTAGCTGAGCCTTTGGTATGAGAAAGCCCAAATTTCTAATCTTAGTTTCACTGCATATTAATTTTACAAACTTAAAGAACATGCCCAAGCTCCCTGAGCCTTTAAGCAACTCTTCCTTATACACTTCTTATAGAGACTAAATGCCTGGTTTTAGGATAAACATAGATGTGAACAGATTAAGACCTTATCTTTCATGGCCAGTTGACTTTCTGCAGGGTTTCAAAATGATAAAACCAGAAAAGAATTATCTTTCACAAGTAGTACTGAGATAAATTAGTTATCAACCTTAAAAGTATTAAACTGTACCCTTACCTCATATCATACACACAAATTAACTCAAAATTGACCATAGTCTTAGTTATAAGAACTAAACAATAAAAGTTTTAAAAGAAAACATAGAAATAGATCTTGGTGACTTTGGATTAAGCCATTTCTTAGGTAATGACATGAAAAGCATGTGGTAAAAAGAAATAAAGTGGATTTTATAAAAAAAAATTTAGGAGCTTTTGTGTTTTAAAGGGCACTGCCCAAAAAGAAAGACAACCACAGAATGGGAGAAAACATTTGTAGATCACATATCTAATAACAGGCTCATATTCTGAGCAGTACCTACAACAATGAGCGCAAGACAATACAGACGACTCAATTCAGAAATCCGGGAAGGCTTTGAGCAGACATTTTCCAGAGAATGTGTAGATGGACAACTGCACACACAAAGATGCTTAGCACCAGCAGTGTTAGAGAAATGCCAACCAAAGCCACAAGGTACCACATCATACCCACTAGGGTAGCCAAAATAAAGAAAGCAAACAATAATAGTTCAGCAGTTGCTCAAAAAGTTAAAGTTACCATATGACCTAGCAAGTCTACTCCAAGCTAAATATCTATGAGAATCTAAAGTGTATGTCCACACAAAGTCTTGCCATGCAAACATTACTCATAGTAGGCAAGTATGGAGACAGCCCAAATGCCCATCAAGTTGGCAAAGGGACAAAATATATGATAGTCAGACAATTAAATATTATTTGTAAATTAAAAGAAATAAAGTAGAGATACATATTACAGCATGGAGGAACCTTGAAAGCATACTAACTAGGACAAGTCAGCCACTTGTAGTATTGAATAAATTTCTATAAAATATTCTGAATAGGCAAATCTATAAGTAAATCAGACTGGTGGTTACCAGATGCTTGTGAGGTGAGGGAAATAAATGGGAAGTGCCTACAGATGGGCAGGAGCTTGTATATATGGAGGATTATGATCCTCTGGAACTTTCTAGTGATAATGACTATTGAACCCTATTCATATAAGAAAATCCATGGATTATATTAAAGGGGTGAACTTTTGATAGGTGAATTATATCTCAATGAGAGTTTTATGAAACAGCTAAAATTATCATTCATATTCTAAGATTAAATGAGATTCTTGGTGCATGCTCAGGCCACCATCAATGCTCTCCACTATGATAGGCACATGTGCTATTGCTGTATTGATCTATCTCTATGTTCTGCCCAGATCCACTGCATTTTCCATTTTCTACACTAACAAGCGCTGTATGCTATGAATATATGTTGCTCTCATTGATTAATAAATAAAGCTGCTTTACATTGATTAATAAATAAAGCTGCTTTGACCTGTGGCAAGGCAGGAGAGCCAGGCTGAAAATCCAAGCAGAGAAATACAGGAGAAGAAGGGCAGAGTTGGGGAGATACCAGCCTGCCGCCAAGAAAGCAAGACATGTAAAAGATGAGGTAACAACCCATGACCCATGTGGCAAATCATGGATTTTTTTAAAAATGGGTTAATTTAAATGTAAGAGTTAGCTAATAATAAGCCTGAGCCATCGGCCAAGCATTCGTAAGTAATATTAAGTCTCTGAGTGGTTATTTGGGAACTGGAGGAGAGGAAGAACCTTCTGATTACAAACATGAGCTTCTTGGAGATGGGCAAAGGGCCTTATGAATCCTGGTCTTCACCCTTGAGGTCCAGATTGACCTGGATTATTCTACACAGTTCAGAACTATAATAAATAGATCTTCAGAAATAAATCAATCCAAACTCAGCAACATAAAAATGTCAACCCTAATCAAGAGCAAGTATTTAAAATTATTTATATTCTGAATCACAACTTTCTGCCTTTTCTAGCTTCTATAAATAACCTCCTCAAAGTCTTTCTTGGACTTCACTCATTGTCTGGTCCCAAAACAAGGACATGAGCTTATGTCTAGGTTATAGCAAAGTCTGCTTGTAAACAAAAATTCACTTACAATTTCAATAATCTATAAATAAAAATGTAACTCAGTAACTTTATTAAAGTGATTTTTGTCTGTTTCTTAGAGTATGGTAGATCTCAAATTAGCTAAAATATAGTAGAACGGCTCACTGATGTTTCCAATGCTTCCAATGTCTTCCACTGGACAAACACATTCAAAATGGACTCTTTACTTCCATGCCTGATACTTCAGAGAGGATGGCCCAGAGTGATGGGCAGCACAGTAGAAAGATTCATCGGAGTCCTATGAGCAGCGTCTCATTTGCAACGAAGCCTGGAGTTTGCAGTTCTCCAACACTAGAGCTCCAAAATCTATCTTTCTCCAAAAGGTCTCTGTATACAGTCTGTAGGTCAGGTCAGATGTTTTATGTCACAGATCATGGTTCAAAAAGGCAAAAGGCAAATGCGGCTAAGTTATCATTAAAGTTCCAACCAGAACAATCCCATTTCTGCCACATTCTGCTGAGTAGAGCAAGGCAAAGAGAGCCTAGGTTCCAGGGGAATGCCACTACCCAGAGGACTGAGCAGTTGAAGGGGTGATCCTACAGGAACATCCAAATAACATGCTTCTACATGATCTGTTCAAGCTGACCCCACAGGAGCATCCGAATAACAATGCTTCCACACCATCTACCCAAGCTGAAAGGAAGGAGACTGCTGCACGCAATTCCTTGCCTCTTCCTCAACCAACTTGCTCCAGGTAGAAGCACATCACAGCTTGAGATCAGGTGCACCATGACATAGTGACGCTGTCGCATGCTGGTTCTGAGGCTTCTACATGGATACAGGTCCACCTCACCATCTCCCTTTATTACTAACTCCCATATAGCCAGCCCTTCAAAGACTCAAGGGAACCATTCATGCCGAATTGAGTTCCTCTACACCTCCCATCCATAGAACCTTGGTGGAAACCATTTCCAACTGCCACGGCCATTTGCTGATAATGTAGCTCCAGCTTTCTAATAGGCCATCTGTTCGCAACAACAGCAACCAAAATACAGACCAGAGATAGTGAATTACCTGTAGCCATAGACAGGGGCATTTGAATTTCATCTGCTTTGGAATCACATAGGACAAGAAGTGAGGACTTTGAGAATTTACCTAACAGAAGGGGTCTGCAGAGGGTGCATAGAAATGACTAGGCATCTTGTGAGCCCCTGAAATCGTACACCAAACACTGGGGTGTTTATGCATTCATTTTTCTGGGGAAGGAGATCCATTAGTCTTCATGAGATTATTGGGAAGGACCCAGAAAAGGTGAGAACTGTTCCCTCTGTAGAACCACAGGGTACACTATGCCAACATTGTTCCAATCTAATTGTCAATATTTATTATCTTAAACCGCATCTTCTGATCCCTGTGTAAACAAGAGGAGCCTTGATAATTACCATGTCAAACAAAAGAGTGACACTGAACCCTTTTCTCCGGGCCACCTCTTGTCCTTCTCTCACACTAAAACTTCCCACTGAAGCTCATATACATTGGCTACTCACTTATAGTGTTCAAGCCATATCTTTGGGCATAACATTACCTAAACAGAATTTTGCTGCTGAGAGAAATTGTTGACGTTATGACCTCCCCTGAGATGACAACAGATTATATAGAGGTACATGTACCTTTTGTCATGCTTAGAGGTGTGTTCTCCCATCAGCAAACATAGGAAAGCTCTTAGTTAAATGTACAATAGACCTGTATATTTATTGGTTGGTTGGATTTTTTTTTCTTTTGAGACAGGAGCTCAGCTGAACAACTCAAAGTAACCTTCAACTTACAGCAGTCCTCATGCCTCAGCCCACCAGATGCTAAAATTACAGGGGTGTGCCACCACACCTGCGTTAGTGGTAGATTGTTTTTATTAAATTCTTCTAGAAACATCATGTGTAAAAGTACCAAAGTTCTTCCCTTCCATGCCATTTTCAGTTTCCTATTCCTCGTCATATGTGCAAAATAGAAAGAGAGGAGAAAACCTCTGGGGTCCCGGTATCTCAAAGAGGTAGAGGTTCCCTATATGGATATACCCGCTAACAGTTATCAGCTGCTATTACCAACTCTAATGCCTAATCTCATTAGGCACTGAATGAACAGCACCTGTCGAGGCCCAGGGTGGCTTCACCGAGAAATAAAATCGATTTTCTGCCCCAGGTTGCTTACGGTGTTGTGGGAGAGACAAATAAAAACAAAACAAAGCAATAGGAAAATCAGACTGTGCTTGAACTGTCTCAGGGAGCAAGAAGGAACACGGGATTGTCAGGCCTCTCCTTTGACTGCAATGCCTGGTAGAACTCTCCACTCTTGTCTCTACCCTGAATGAGAGCAAGAAAGTAACAGGGAAAGTGGGTAAAGGCTTCAAGACTCCTCACTCTAGCTTCCAACGTTCGGCCCCTCCTTCCAAGCATTTGTTTTCCCCCTGAGCTAGCTTCCTCTCCTCCTTCCCATCCCCTCCCTTCCCCTTCTTCTCCAGCCTGTATCTCACAGTCATTCTTTCTCCCAAAGGCTGCCCAAGGTCTGTGTAGGTTGGCCCTAGAGATGCAAAGCCCTAAACAAAAGCCAATCACCCAGAGAAAGCTGGTTTACAAGACTCTCCGCCTCTTTGGGATCTATCTTATCTTCACATGATATTCCATTTTTATTTCTCCCACTTTCTTCTGACTATTTTTGATTCCGTCTCCAGCACTATTAGAGACTTCCTAGGAAGGGAAATTATCTATAATGGAGCAGGGACATTAAAAGCCTCAGTTTCCTTGGAAATTATTGAACTCATGAGGGTTCATTTGAATTTTGAGAAGTGTTATAAGAAATTATTTTTTTATTCAGAATATTTTAGCCCTTGCCCTCTGTAGCTCTTCAGATTCTGTTTTTTAATCTTCAGACTGTCGAGAGTCTTTCATAAAGCTCCAGTTGATGCCAGGTTGTGGAAGGATGTCTTTCTAAATTCTTAAAATAAGAAAGCCCACTCAAGGAAGCCTGGAAGCAGCTGATACCCACACCTCTGTAGAGGCAAGTGTGGGTGCATTTCAATGTGTGTGACCTGCTGATGACCCGCCTAAGTCACAGAGATCTGAACTCATGTCTACAACTCCACAGCCAGCCACACTATGGCATCTCCCACCATATTGAAATGTGACACCTCCACGTTTGCTGTGTGAGCTGACTGCTAGCAAAACTGGAAAACACTACAGCAAAGTAAAGGTGAGCAGTGTATGGAGCCACACTGCAGCCAAGAGCCCACCTATTGGAAATAAAACAACGGGCTCTGCAAAGATCGTTTGCTTAGCCCCAAACCATTTTCTAATTGCAGAAGTGAGAAGGATGAGAAATGGGGCTTGAAGAGATGGCTTAGGGGCTAATGGCATTTGCTGAGCAAATATGAGGACATCAGTTCTGAAACCATCATCCAGGTAAGAAGCTGGCTGTGGTCACATATGTAACCCTAACACTATGGGAAGCAGAGACAGGAGGGTCACTGAGGCTTGCTGGTCACCAGCCTAGCTCTAGGTTCAGTGAGAGAGTTCAAGGGAGTAACATACGAGGGATAGATCAGGGCACTCGATGTCTTCCTCTGGGTTCTTCACCCTATCTAAACACCCCAACTCACATGTCTATACACAACAGGAATATGTACATGTGCATGCATACATGCACGTGCATACAAACACATAGGCACACACACAAACACACGCAAATAATAATAAAAATAGTGAGCATTTTTAAACTTAAAAAACTGTTACTTATTTCCAGTATTTCCTGTGAAATCCAAGCTTGCAAAGGGGTGAGAACTGGGTCACCTCTTTATGAGAAGAAAGAGGAGAGAAAAGGAATAAAGAAAGAAAGGAAGGAAGGAAGGAAGGAAGGAAGGAAGGAAGGAAGGA
>LOJH01010698.1:8591-21042 GCA_001685095.1 Ellobius talpinus
TAATAATAATAATTTAGCTCCAGGCATGGGAAACCTCCTTTCAAATTATTGGTCAGAGGAGTCTGAGACTCCGAAAACAATACAGGCGATTACTGCTGCTATGGATTGCCTCCCCGAGGTTGAAGGTAATTCTCTATTGTGGAAGAAAACATGCCCTTCCGACACAGGGTTTGGAAGATTCAAGCTAGATCTGACCTGAAAATCCTGTCTCTGAGGACTAGCTTTCAAAGTACCAGATGTTGCTGTACAAACTGACAAGTGAGGGAAGCAATCAAAAGCATACCCAGCTGCGATGCCTGTGAACCACAATAGTGACCAGTATGGTGAGACAGTCCTAATGGCGCAACGATGGCATTCATGTCTTGGTGATGACTAAATGACATCAGGGCCTGCTCAACAGGAGGATAGCTGAAACCTTTGTGGGGCTGCCAACCAGCTCCCAAATAAAGACTCGGAGACTTATTATTATGAATGCCGGTCTTATATTTGTCCTACTAGCTCGTTTAACTTAATTTAACCTGTTTCTGTTCATCTGTGTTTTGTCTTGGGGCTTTTTAACTTTATTCATTCTATATGTCCTACTTTCCTGCTTCCTCCATGTCTGGCTGGCCCCTGGAGTCTCTTTGGGATCTCTTCTTTCTCCTCCCAAGCCTAAATGTCTCCTCCTGCTTACTTTCTCTACCCAGAAGTCCTGCTTATACCTCCTCCCTCACTATTGGCTCTTTAGCTTTTTATTAGACCAGTCAGGTGCCTTAGGCAGGCAAGGTACAACAGCAACACATCTTTACATAGGTAAACAAATGCAACACTTCTTTACAGAGTTAAGCAGATATTCTGCAACATAAACAAATACAGCACATCTTTACATAGTTAAACAAATATCCCGCAACACAGGAGGGGGCAGCAAACCTAGCCAACAGCCTAGGGCTTTCCTAGACCACTAGCACCACTTTACTAGACCAGCATAATTTCTAATTGCATTCTGAATACTTATCTTTATACCCACAGATAAGTGTAGCTCTCACCCCTAATCAAAGATGCTTCTGTTCAGCAGAGAATGACCATCACAGTAAACAATAACTGGTCAAGATGCAGAGAAGAGCTAACTGATCACAAGGTACCCAGCCCGAATGTACACATCGACAGTGCAACCTAAGGGTCAGGGAATGATGCAGAAGAGGGGATAGAGATAATGTCAGAACCAGAGAACTGAGAAGTTTTCTGTAACTGTCTCCTAAAAATGACAGGGAAGCTACACTCATGTTGTAGCAACATGGCTGCCTAAATAAGACCCAAACCATGACAACCTCAGTGGATATTCTAACTTGGAAGAAGGAACTATTATAGTACCCCTTCTATGAACTAAAAACTACAAGCAACTCAAGAGTGCTGAGAGATGGAGAATTAGTCTTTCTGAGGGATGAGCCACCTATTTGGTTATCTAATACCTAGCAGTCAGTCCTGAAATAATATACATATAAGGAACACCAAATGGATTCAGCTGGTTATATTTACATATTTATGTACATTTGCATAATAATAATAATCAAAGAAAAGGAAGCCATGGATTTGAGAAGGAATAAGGGGAGAACTGAGAGGGGCTGGAGGGAAGGCATGTAGAAGGGACTAGGGGGAAGAAAGGATGAGGGAAAGTGATGTAATTATATTTTAATTAAAATAAAATCAGTACCCACGGCAATGCAGTCACAGGGCTCAAGACAGTCAAAGGACACAGACCTGGCAAGTGGCACTACATTGAGTAAGTGTGTGGTAGAGAGGTGGGAGAGAAATAAAGTGGTGTGGTGAAGGCGTAAGTCATAAACAATCCCACACAAGTTGGGATTTAAAGGGGTATTTATTTTAAGGGTAAAACTTACAAAACACCAACAGTCAGGAAAGGAGCCTAGTCGCAGGAAGCGGAGCTGGAAGCCAGAGAGCAAGCGGAGCAGAGGGCAGTTGCTGCTTTTTTAAAGAGAGAGAGACCACGCCTCAATGGGCTGGTATCTTAGCGGCTATTGGCTGAAGGAGCCAAAGGAGCTCCCATAACAGTGTGGTTTGTGCACCATAAAGAAATGTGGAACTGGAGACTCTATGGCAGTAAGGAATAGCCTGATATGGGAGGCCTGTGCTGTCACCTGAGGCCATGGTGCTATCTAGGCCCGTGCTGACTGCCACCATGTCTGGGTCTGTGGGCCCTAATGCAGCAGGGGTCTGTTTGGTGCCAGCAAAGGCCATTTGGATGTCCGTGGTCTGGGCTACAGTCTGAGGACATACTGATGACTGAGTGCTGTGCTGAGCTGGCCCTGCTTCTCACCTGGGTAGTGCAAGAGAGCTGGCATACTAACCAGCTCAGCTACCACCCAGGCCCCTATCCAGGGCTTTGAGATGGTCCACTCCAGCATCTACCCTACCTATGAGTTGCTGGAGGGTATGAACAGGGGAGTGGTGGTGGTCTTGCAGAACCTCAGCAGCAGAGGCTTCATGACTCAGGGCAACAGCAGGACATCCAAGAGTTTAGGTGAGGGTCAGTATTAATGGTGCAGCAGAAGCCAGAGGCCTTGAACCAGACTAATCCTCATTGCAAAGAACATTTGCAAGTAGAGTCATTTGGACAGAAGGCTACACTGTGCGTCTTAGTTAGGGTTTCTATTGTTGTAAAGAGACACCATGACCACAGCAACTCTTACAAGGAAAGCAGTTAATTGGGGTGGCTGGCTGGTTTATGGTTTCAGAGGTTCAGTCCATGTTCATCATGGTGGGGAGCATGGCAGCATGCAGGCAGATGTGGTCCTGGCAACATCTGGATATGCATCCAACAGGAAGCCAACTGAAACACTAGGCAATATCCTGAGCATAGGAAACCTCAAAGCCTGCCCCGGCAAGACACACTTCCTCCAACAAAGCCATACCCACTCCAGTAAAACCACATCTCCTAAGAGTGCCACGCCCTATGAGATTATGGGGGCCAGTTATGTCCAAAGTATCACACTGTGTGACACACCATGGCACACTGCAGCTCCCATGGTGAAACTTATTTTCAATTTAAATTTAATTTTTATTTTTTTAAATTTTCTTTTGTGGGGAGGTTAAAAGGTGCAGGGCTGATAATTGGACAGGGGAATGAGTGGAACTGGGGTTCATGTCCGTGTGAACTTGGAAATACACAAAGAATCAATAGAAAATTTAGGAAAAATAAAATTAAAAAGCAATTGGGTTATATACTTTTAGGTGTTATGTGAATTATTCATATGTTCTGGGTACTAATACCTTACCAATGCTTTGTAAATACTTCTCATTCTGTGACTTTCCTTTACGCTCTCCTTTCTTTTCAAACATAAATGTACTCAGTTTTTAAACATTTTAACTGCTATATTACAATTGTTCACATATGTGGATTACCCTGTGATGTTTAATAGTGTCGATCTTGTATAATTTTATATCAGAATAAGCCTGATCTTGCTATAATTTGGATTTAGAATGGTCTCCGAAGCCCTGTGAGTAGTGGAAATTCCACAGTGAGGGGACTTGGATCACTGTCGTGTCCTTGGAAACCGTAGTGGGTTATCAGTTCCTCCCTCTTCCTCTGTTTTATTTTCTAGTGATAGCATGAGTCTTTTTGCTGTGTGGTACGTTTCAACCATAGTGTGCCTCTTTGCCATAGGACCAAAGCAATGGGGCCAATGAATCATTGACCACTTTCAACATAATTTGGTCCCCAAATGCAATGATTACTTTTGTAGATGGATTTTTTATAAAATCCATTATTTTATAAATGGATCTTATTTATTTATTTATATTAGTAATGCAAAGTGACCAACCCACACCTCAAATGTTTAGCATTTCTTCATGGTGAAGACGTACAAATACACCTGGTGGCAATTTATATGTCCTCTTCAGAAAAGAAAACTGCCCATTAGCTCTCTTGCTCATTTAAAATTAGACTGTAAATTTTTCTATTAGTAGCTGAATTCTTTTTATACTCTCTTTATTAACCGCACACTAGTCATTCTGTGGGCTGTCTGTCTCTCTACTCATCAATTAGTGCTTTTGTTGTGGGGAAGATCTCAAGTCCCACAAGTTCTTACCTACCTCTTTTTATTTTGTGTCCTGTGATTTGGGGGGGTCACACCTGAAGAGTATTCACCCATGGAGTGTCTTGATGCATTTTCTCCTGGTCCTTTCACTGTTTCGGACCTTATGTTTATATCATTAGCTTTGGGTTGAGTTTTCAGATGGTGAGTGATAGGGATCTATTTTCATCATTCTGTGTGCGTATATCTAATTTGCCCAGGGCCATTCTCAATCCTACACAGCAGCGTTTCATTTTACGTTAGTCTGCTGTAGGAATGTGAGTTTAAATTCTAGGTTTAACATTCTGCTCCAAAAAGGATGTTTGCCTTACCTCATATTCAGTTTCATACCACTTTTCTTAAAATTTTATCACTGAGTGAAAATTTAACCATCATAAGTAAGATAAAGATAAAAATGTACTATTTTATGAGGTTTTTTATATTCTTTAAATTCAACTAGCTAGAAATACTTTCTGATAAAGAGGTTAGGCGGGACTTCTGAGGGCAGACAGGAACCCCGGGAAGAAGACAGGCAGAGTTACCAGCCAGGCATGGAGAGGAAACATGAGTTACCAGAAGGAAGTGAGGTAATGCCGTGTGGCCAAACATAGATTATTAGAAACGTCCTAATTCGAGTTATAGGAGCTAGTTGACACAAGTCTAAGCTAAAGGCCAAACTTTTATAATTAATAATAAGTTTCTGTGTCATTATTTGTGAGTTGGCTACAGAGTTTTTCTTTCATGTTCAAATTAAAAACACAGTTTGTCACAATCATTTGCTTATCAGTAGCTTCCTTACGAGGGTATCACAGTGGCGCTATGTGATACCTGAGATCAAGACACTGAATAAATTTGGTTTTAGCATAGCTCATTTGCACAATGAAAAGTTATCACAAAATGTGGAAGAGAAAGTCAAGAAGAAAATAAGTTAAAATAATCACCATCGGTTATTTGTGAATTTCTTTCCCACATACCAGTTATTTCAATGGGAGGGAACCCCAAGTGTGGATCCAGCAGTACAGTCCAGCTTACTCTAATCAAACCTAGGAACTGCCTTTTCCCAGGGATGGCATCTAGTTCACAGGTGACATGATCTATTCCAGTGAGCATGAACCTGGGACCTTGTCTGGAAGTGCGTGGACACAAGTGATGCTCTCTGTTACCTGGGAACACAGACACACCTTACATACAATGGACTATATCTTTTATTTACACAGGAGAGTCATTTTAAGGGCTAGGAGATGGGATGAGGGACTGAGAGCACTGTTGGGAGGATGTGCATCTTGGTGGAAACATACACAGCCTAAAGCCAGAGAAGCATCTAAGCCTTTGAGATGAGTAAATCCCTTTGGCCTCTCTTTGTTGCTGCTATGGTTGCCGGCTGTCTGTAACATGTTGATACCGACCATCTCCTTTTGGTTCCATTTCCTGTCCAATTTTCACTGACTCATGCGATGTTTATTTTGTCACTTAGTTTTGCACATGCTATTTGTCTTGTTTAACCTATAAGACTTATTGCCTGGCAGACACTAAGCATAAGCAACTTATTAAAAGGGAACAGATAGCACTTTCCAAATTGCATTTTATATAAGCAGTCATGTGCTGCCTACTTAGGACTTTTAAAGGGTGGAAGTAAATAAAATTCTAGAGTAAGGAGTGCTGTTGTCTGCTTTTCTCTTTTTATTAAACAACAATGACAAGCTGAGTAGCGAAGAAATTAAAAGCCTATCTACAACACGGAATTATTAAAAATCACATTGCCATTGTGTTTGCTACCCTGTGCAGAGTTGACTAACGTAGGCTGGATCAGAGTGATGCAGTGTTGACAAAAGATATATATGAATATGGGTGTTAGCTACTTTCATACAGAAAAAAATCAATATTGTAATACAGTTAGGCTATGTCCAACAATCAGTGGGGTGTTTAAATATGGCCGTGGAGTCATTAGTCTTGCTTCTTGATCAAGTGCGTAGAACATTTTTCTCTCTCTCATATATTACATTCAGACTACAGTTTCACCTCCTTCCACTCCTCCCAGTCCCTTCTGCCACGTCCCCTCTCCGCTAGATCCAAAACATTTCTATTATGAGAGAGGTCTTCTGTTTTAGTTCTGGGGATCAGATATGGGACCCTGCTTATGTAAGCCATGTAAGGAGCTCTGGTGCTGAGCTTCAGTCCCACGACTTGCTTTGTAGTAATACAGATTTGAGGATTATTTCATTTCCTCTTTCCCTACCTACAGTAATACAATTTAGAAGATATTAAACAAGGAGATACTGTCAAATAATTTTAAGCTATACATGAATCTAAAGTTAGAAGGTTTATAACAAACATAAAATTTAGTAGCAGAGCAGTTGAGTGAGGAGGGTATACATATCTTGGTCGAGTTGGTCATAATCTGGAGAAAATAGCTAAATTCCAGCATCCGTGGTGAAGACAACCAAAACGTGGGTTTCCAGTGATGGGTTCTGAATTTAGTGGGGTAGGATGTGGATGACTTTTTATCAGTTCAAAATCGATAGCAAAGAAGAGTTTGGTGATTTAAGGGTAAGTGTACCACAGGTCATTAGCACTGCTTTTAGAACTCTTGAGTGGTAGACAAGATGATGCCTAGACTGGGGTGTGTACAGGAGTGCCTGAGATAAAGAAGGGTGGATTGAGTCATACAGGAGATATGAAAGCAAGATTATCATATTACTCTTTATTTCCTTGGTCACGCCAGAATTAGTTAGGAGTAACTCCCAACTTTCATTTTCCTCCTCTAGAAGGAGATTTTACATTATCAGCCAACAAGTGCTTGTGTGTGTGTGTGTGTGTGTGTGTGTGCATGTGTGTTTGTGTTCAAACATGATTGTGTACGTTCAGGGGCATATGGGTACACAGAGCTTTGTGTGTCTGTGTGTATGTGTCTGTGTGTGCCTGTGTGTGTGCCTCTGTGTGTGTATTAGTGCTTTGAGAAATTCAGACAGAAGTATCAGTCCTTTCTCCATGGAGAGAGGGGGGTTTTAGAAACTTATTGAGCAGATTTCATTAGTATGAGAAAGAGACTTGGAAGGCATAGCTGGTATTGCATACAGTAGAAGAAACAATACAAATCAGGTGCTGGAGATGTTGCCATCCATGCTACATTCAATGGTGTCTTTCCTTCCAGTGATCTAGACTAACATCTAAATGGTGCAGGGATCACGTTTAAGTCGATGATGGGCATGATGGGAAAAGGCATACACCCTTCCTCCAGAGATTTGTCTTTGTTCTGAAAATGGATTTAAACTTTAACCCAGTGAAATATGTGAACAGTTATGTTTCTTTTTAAATTGACTGTTTATTTTTTCCCATCATGCCCTCCCCTACTTCAGTGATGATTTTTGCATACCACTCTCCATGTCAACTCCAGGTTTACATTTCTTTTTTTTAAATTTTGATTGTTTTGTACAGTTCTTTAAAAATCGTATTTAGCCTGGCTCCCAACTCCTTCCCTACCCAGACCCACCTCCTTAACCATCCATCCAACTTGGTTTCTTCTCATTTTTAGAAAGCCACCAAGTACAATTTGTGCTGCCCATTACCTTTGGATGTGTGCCCTTCCCTGGCACATGATCAACCTACAAGAAGCCAAGGCCTTAGAGAAAAAAAATCATTCTCCACTTTTAGCATCAATTAATAACCATTGTCACCTTATCTAGGATGAGACTTGGTGCCCAACTGACAAATCCCTAGTTTAATTCTTAACCAACACCAACAGAATCAGAACACAGGGTTAGAAGTACACAACAGAAAGACCCCTGCCACATCCCCTTAACCCCCCCAATGTTGTAGCCATTTTCATGCTAGATAGGAAAAAACAGCTGTTTCTCTATACCAATTAGAGCACAATTATAGCAACACCAGGAGTAACAATTGCTCATGACACAGTTATGCCACAATATTAAGTAAATGATAAAATGTAAGTTTTTGAAAAAAATTGTAGGCTAATTAGAGTCAATATGTTTGGTCACATTTGAGGGAATTTCCAAAGTATTACAACACAGAACAAGCAAATACTGATTGAAACAAAGAATACAGCCTTAGGAAATTCTGTCACTATTAACTAGAATGCTTTATCTTTGAACAATGGAATAAAAATTATAGACATTAATCAGGTGCCAATGTAGTCTATGTAATACAGCTCAATTATATATTCAGCTAACAAAGAAATGTCAAATATATAAATGAAATTAAATTCTTTCTGCTTACTTACAACTTAAACAATATATATTGTAATATGGACTATATTACTCCATAGTTAATGGTTAATTGTGTTGATCATATTACTCATTAACCATGGAATCACTTCCAAGAATAGGATGTTAAGACTCTCCTTAAGTGGGTAGAAAGGCATAGCTGTACAATGAAAATCACACCACTAAGAATATGGATGATAAGTTTATTATAAATGTATAGCAGTTAAGAGACTCTTTGTGTCAGACATTTATTGGTTGCTGAGGACAATAATCCTCATGTGTAATTATAGGATTACAGAAACATATATACAATTCAAACCCACCAAAGGATTAGGTTTCTAGAATTTGGTCTAAAGATGACCTAATTTGATAGAAAATACATGCTTGTCATAGTGTGTATATGCAAGCCCTATTCAGTAGCTCTTACTGTTTGTTGACTTTCACTTACTAAGTCTCTTGTTCCAGAAGTGTGTGTGTCTGTGTATGTTAATGTGCATGGGTGAGTGTTCACACACATGTGGAGATCAGAGAACAGCTTTAGGTATTGTCACTCTGGTGTTGCCCTCCTTACTGAGAGATGGGGCTCTCATTGGCTTGGAACTCACTAACTATGCTACGCTGGCTGACCAGTGTGCATGAGGGTCTGCCTGTTTCTGTCTCCCCAGGACTGGAATTCTACTTCCCCAGGGATGGAAATACAATTTTATTTTTTCCAAATGTAAGCTTTAGAGATCAAACTCACCTGCCCATTCTTCTACGGCAAGTACTTTACAGTGGTACCTTCTCTCTACCTGTTGAAGCATTCTTTGTACAGAGGCAAAGAAGGTGAACTAAAGACACCTTTATAAAAAGTTTTATAGAAAAAAAATCTCTAAATTAGTTGTAGAAGTTGGGAAGCGAAGGCCAAAGAGCACGGGTTCAGTTCAACTCCAACTGATTCCAAGATCTCAGTGCAGTGAAACTCATTCTTCCGAATCTTTTGTAGAACTAAAGAGAAAAACCAAAAGTGATTGGCTTTATAGATCATTGTGACCCAAATTTTTCTCTAGTCATTGATGAAGATAATGTGCAGTAAGTCAAGAGAAGAGAAGTTAGGAGAGAGCTGGGAGGGTGGAAGATGATCTACTAGAATGTTCAGTTTATAACCATGACTTGACTCGCTTTCGATACTCTAAGTTAGATGAGGATAATGCATCCAGCTCTTATTTTGGAAAAGCCTAAACACCCACTTAAGATTCACAACGCATGATTTTCTACTGTTCCTAAGCTGCCTAGCTACCTTACATAGAATTGTTTTGTAAGTAAAGAAGCATGCACTGTTTTTAGACAAGAGCCAGAGAAAATGAGAAAATGTGATCTGATCTGGTACCCACACAAAATGTAAATGCAATGCTTTTTGGTTATATAGTACCCAAGTTTTGCATCATATCCATACTGGTTTATGTTCAGGAGACATACACCACAAAATGAAGGAAAGATAGGGACAAAAGTCTATTTCAAATGTGGTAGTCATTTCTCTAATTTGGATTAGTTGTATATCAGAGGTGGATATTATAAATAAAGGACAGAGATTAGAGATAGTTATATTGATATTTTCCCACATTCCTTTAGTTTGATAATGGGTTTTCATAATAGACCTAATTTGAAATGGTCTGTGTAGGAGGTGTGTTGTATGGGGGTTGTGCTTGTTGTTGGTATGTACTGTATATTGTATCTTTATGTCCTTCAAAAATCCCCTACCTCATGGGTGGTTTTAGGGAGATAGAAGCTCCAGAAACAATTAAGTTTAGATGAGGTCATTGGAGTAAGGCAGCATAGTTGGGATTGCTGTGCTCTCCCCCAACGGGGGACTCCCAGGCTTTTTGTTTCTCTGTTTGTTTTTGATAACCTCACCTTAAACTTCATACCTTCTGGAAATGGGAGAGGTACATGGTATTGTATCTTCTTGTGGTTACCTGAACTAAGATGCTATCAAGGGTGTAGTTGTTGATAGTATGTATGGTTGTAGCTGGGTCCATGCATGAATAGTAGCTGGGGGTGAGTGTGTTTTGATGAGGAGGGTGAAAGGAAGGCTTGTTATTATTGCTGTGTGTGTGTGCGCGCGCGCCTGTGCATGCACCTGCACGTTGGGTTGCTAAGAAGTTTGGTTTAAACTTTTGTCCAAGAAGATCCCTGAATTCATATCTTACCACCACACATCAATCTTTTGGCATCCTTTGTTTATAGAGAAGCCCAGATCAATGAAAACATGCTGCCTGCTTACTCTAGAGTCCTTATTGCAAAATAGCGCTGTTCTATTGAAGTTCAACAAGCCCTGGGCCTCCCCTCAGAGCATCCCCCTCGCATCAGCTCTAATATGATGGAGACTCCACCTTCTCTTGAACGATCTTTTCAGATTGCTTTATGAGAAAATGAATTGGTGTGTTTAGAATGGGGATGAGAGAAAGCAGGAGAAGAAATCAGGGTAAAGGTAGGGAACAAGAAGAACACTTGCTCTATAGGATTGTGTAACCATAACACCCTCAACATGCCTTTGTTCTATCTCTGTGAAGAGCTTTCTTAGTCATGGGCTTTGTCTGGGCTCCTGGTGCTGAGAGAGGATTCACTAGAGTCTTTTTTGATTATTTGCAACTCTTGAAAATTCACAGAGGACTCATGTAGCTCACTGTGGCATTCCAAGTCAGAAAGGACAACTGTTGCCCCACCCTCATCGGAGACAAAATTCATTGTCTTCAAGCACTTGGCTGAAAAGCCCCAAATCCAAACAAAAGCACAATGTCACCTTTTGGGAACATAATAACTTTCCTCTCAAACTCATATGCTTTTTAAATAAACAAGTGGAAAGGGGAGGACATGCTCACTATTTATGTCCTCGTGTGTACACAAGTTGACTCTACTTCAGTAATGCATGGGCTAGAGAAGAGTTATTGCTTCCTCTGCTCTGTGGTTCAGAAGGTGTATCCAAAAAAAATCAATGTCAGCTGGCTTGAGAGGAAATGTTTTTAATGTGCCTGCTGTTGCCAAGTCTCCCTGGGCAGCTTGATGGATGTCTCTGCACTGTGACGTCAGCAGGTTGGTTCTGTACAGATTATCTCCCGGGCTCCCAGTTTCACAGGCATTCAGAGGTCAGACATTGCAAGCAAGTGAAAAAGTAGAGCGATTAGGGACTTTACAACAGGAGAGATGAGGAACTGCATGGGACTGGAGAGGGTATCTCTTATACATTGGAGTGGTAGCTACTTAGGCTACTTATGCATAATGCAGGGTAAGGCAATGAGAGACTCGTGCTGCAGGAATCTCTGATAATTCAGAAGAAAAGTTCCTGCACGAATTCTTCCTTCATCCAGAATGAGAAACAAACTAAGTTGGGGTCATACAAAAGGAAATTTGTAGATGACTCACCCTGAAAAGAAATTAGGGACTATTTTAATTTTAAAAGCTTCTGTGAAGGCACACTTTCATTTCCTGGACTGCTATGACAAAATATCACAGACTGAGTGGCTTACACATCAGAAATGAAGTTGCTTGGCAAATTTCATTTCTTCTGAATTACGAGATCCCAACTTTTTGAATTGCAAGTGGGTTTTGTCTGTTGGGTACAGGCTAGGCTTGCCTGGAACTGTCTATGTAGCTTGGGATAACAAAACTTATGGTCCCCCTATCTTGACCACTCATATTCTTGAGCAAGAAGCAGGAGACACCAGGTCTCCTTAAAATCAAGCACCTTTTTGCACCTTCATGTTTTCCCTTTTGTTTTTACTACTGGAGTCTCTTTTGTGTACCCTCTTCTGAGAAGACTGCACCAGTTCCACTGGGTTAGGTTCCAGCTCATGTTCTTATTTGAATTTGTCGCCTCTTTAAGGGCTCTTCCAGCACAATTGTTCACACTTTGAGATTCCAGAGGTGGGCTCCCTGTGGTTACGAGACACTGTCTTCCAACAGTCCCCCTCTGGGATACTGGGATCCACAACTCCCTGTGGTTTAGATGTGGCTTTAAAATTTTGCTCCTCGGGGAGGTACTGCTGGGAGGTGGTGGGAGCTGCAAATGGTAAGATCTCGGGGGAGTCCCTTGAGACCTTGAGAAGCCAAGTTTGGAAGGGTCTGAGAGAGATTTCATGCTCTTACATTGTAATGAATGAATAGGTGATGTTGGACTGGGAC
>LOJH01010699.1:401-24496 GCA_001685095.1 Ellobius talpinus
GTGGGATCACTGTGAGTTTCTCTCCATTTAGTTTGATGTTGGCTGTTGGCTTGTATTATGCTGAGGTATGTTCCTTGTATCCATACTCTCTCCAAGACCTTTATAATAAAGGGATGTTATTTTATTGAAGGCTTTTTCAGGATCTAATGAGATGATCATGTGGTTATTATTTAGCTTGTTTATATAGTGGAGTATAACGACTGATTTTCATATGTTGAACCATCCCTGCGACTCTGGGATGATGCCTACTTGGTCATGGTGGATGATTTTTCTGATGTATTCTTGGATTTGGTTTGCCAGTATTTTTTTGAGTATTTTTGCATTAATGTTCATGAGGGAGATTGGTCTGTAATTCTCTTTCTTAGTAATGTCTTTGTGTGTTTGGGTATCAGGGTAATTGTAGCCTCATAAAAAGAGTTTGGCCTTGTTCTTTCTGTTTCTATTGTATGGAATAATTTGAGTAGTATTGGTCACAGTTCTTTGAAAATCTTATAGAATCCTGCACTGAAACCATCTGGTCCTGGACTTCTTTTGTTTGGGAGACTTTTGATGACTGTTTCTATTTCCTTGGAAATTATTAATTTGCTTATCTGGTCTTGATTTAATTTTTAAGTGATATTTATTCTGCAAATTGTCCATTTCCTTTAAGTTTTTCAATTTTGTGGACTACAGTTTTTCCAAGTATGATCTGATGATTCTCTGGATTTCCTCCATGTCTGTTGTTAAGTCCCCCTTTTGTTTCTGATTTTGTTAATTTGGATATTCTCTCTCTGCTTTTTGGTTAGTTTGGATAAAGGTTTGTCTATTTTGTTGATTATCTCAAAGAACCAAGTCTTGGTCTCATTGATTCTTTGTATTTTGTTTGTTTGTTTGTTTCTATTTTGTTTATTTCAGCTCTCAACTTGATTATTTCCTGCCTTCTAGTCCTCCTGGGTGAGTTTGCTTCTTTTTGTTCTNTTCTCTCTCTGCTTTTTGGTTAGTTTGGATAAAGGTTTGTCTATTTTGTTGATTATCTCAAAGAACCAAGTCTTGGTCTCATTGATTCTTTGTATTTTGTTTGTTTGTTTGTTTCTATTTTGTTTATTTCAGCTCTCAACTTGATTATTTCCTGCCTTCTAGTCCTCCTGGGTGAGTTTGCTTCTTTTTGTTCTAGAGTTTTCAAGTGTTCTGTTAGCTCACTGTTGTGGGATTTTTCCAGATTCTTCATGTAGGCATTTAGTGCTATGAACTTTCCTCTTAAGACTACTTTCAATGTGTCCCATGAATTTGAGTATGTTGTGTGGTCATTTTCATTGAGTTTTAGGAAATCTTTAATTTCTTCCTTTATTTCTTCCTTGAGCCATTGGTGATTCAGGTGGAATTTATTCAATTTCCATGTGTTTGTGGGCTGAAATTAGTGTTACTGTTGAATTCTAATTTTAAGACATTGTGATTTGATAAGATACATAGGGTTATTCCAATTTTTTTGAATTTGTTGAGGTTTACTTTGTTACCTAGTACGTGGTCAAGTTTTTGAGAAGGTTTTGTGAGGTTCTGAGAAGGTACATTCTTTTAGGTTTGGATGACATGTCTTGGCCTGTTTTTTAACACAGGGAAGAATTAAAAGACCCCAAAGTGTTTCCACAGCAAGTCTATGCTGTTGCACGTCCTAAAGTCAGTCACAAAGTAAACTCCAGATGATAACACGGCTACTGCTAAGCTATCTATCACACTGACGTCTCAGAAAGCGATTCCCCGACTCATGGGGAACAGACAGGGCTGCATGTCTGTGCTAGGCAGAAACACTCCTCTGGCCACTTGAGATGGACACCTTCCGTGCTATTAGAGACTGCATTAAAAACTTTGGCCCTGAAAACTGAGAATCAAAATACATTTAAACATCTTTACTGGTTCATCTTCTGGCTCCCAGATTGGAAACCAAACCAGAAGCCCAGAAGTAATTTTCATTTGTCGGAGTCGACAGCCAGAGAGGACTTGCATGGGCCATCTGGTCCAGTCCTTGTGAGAAATCTGCCCTGCTTTTCCAGCTTGCTCCATGCAGCAACTACTTATAAGGCCTTTGAAGAAATCTGTGTAATCCCCTTTAACAGCAGCCACGAAAAGTTTGGCTTGTCATTTTAAGAACCAGGATCATTCATTAAGCCTTCGGCTTGTCATCTTAAGAACCAGGATCATTCATTAAGCTTTTAAGTCCTTAGGGGTGAGGGGTGAGCATATTTAGAACGCTTGTCTGGACCCCACCATCAGGATGTGGAGGAAAATGAAGACAAAAGGCTGAGGGGTAAGAAAACAAGGAAGGCACACTGTGGGGGCAGGTGTGCAGAGGGTCAACTTCCTGGAGCCAGCTGGGGAGAGGGACTTTTCATTTTGGCCCTGGCACCTGCTCAGGTATCCTGACTCTTCTACTGCAGGACCCCTCTAGGAGCCAGTATGCTTCAGGGTTACACAACAGCCCTGCCAACAACGTACTTGGCTCTTCAACGCTGCGCTGGAATCTTCTGTGCCTGTTCTCCACTGAAAGGAAAATGAGCTAGCTGTAATTTCCTGCCTCGTGAGGGTTCCGGTACTTGAAAACCATTACCACGACTCAGCTTCCTAATTTCCGGAATGGTTCTCGCCTTTCCCACGCCTCCTAGATTTCATTTTATAATTCCCAACTGTGATTGCATCTCTCATCTAAAGTCTGCACGTGATGACTGTTTTCCTTTTAAGTCGTTCAGTGTTGTAGACATCTGGACGTTGCAGCCCAAAGTAATGGGATTAGCCTATCTAGAAACTTCTCTGGAACTTTGCTTTCATTTCTTGATCAGGGTTATTAACTAAAAGAGGAGAAAAGGGTGTTTTAGCTAATAGTTGAAAATGTACTGTGGAACACTCAAAAAGTATTCTAAGTTTCTGGAGTAATGGGGTCTAATTATGCTATGACCAACTGAAAACTTTACAAGATCATCAACTCTAAAGGTTATGGTGCCCATTGAAGATTGTCAGAAAAAAAAGAAATAGGAAAAGGTTTCCTAATGAAATTTCAATGACAGTTGAGTATTTAGATAGAAATACTAAGAGTTTGCAATATGGTTATTCTTTCTCAGGTACTCTTATAGAAAGCATATTCTAGCCAAGTAGCTATAAAGGCAACCACGGATGAATAGTGTAAATCAGCAATGAAAATTTGCTGTATGAGTAGCTAGCATCTCTCAGGACCTTGTCCCAGAGGGACTTGGCTCTCTGTGATGAGCCAGCAGCTACTGGAGAGCCCATGTGGTTTCTCGGAGCTCTGCTGTAAGAAAAGCACCTGAGAAGCACGGAGCAGTAAGATCCCAGCTCTCACTTTCTCCAAACTTAATTTCCATTTCAAACTAGGTTTTAATATTATTGGATTTTTTAAAATTTAATATCTATGGACCGAGGCTACAACAAGCTCATTCTAAAAATCAACTGCAGAAATAATATGGCTTTAACGAACGCTGCTTCTCCCTTATCTCAAGAAGCAGAACAGTGTTCCTCTGGGGCATTATGTATCCAGACCTTCTGACTCACAAATATTTGATTTCCTACCCCATGTATGCACAAGCATTTCTTCATATTAATGTCTGTCTTTACTTATAAAACCTGAAGTGCTAGGGAGAAATCTTAGAGGTCTTATTCCAGGGAGTCTTCATTGTGATGCAAAACAGGTCTGTTCCCTTTTTAAAAAGAAAAACAAACAAAGTGCCATTACAGTGAGATCCAAATANGGGAGTTGAGGAATGTATATTCAACCACACAGCTAGTCACTCAAAAGTTGCACGTATCATTTGCTCTTATTCAAATACAATTTTTCTGGAGGTAGCCCCCTGAAAATCAGAAGGCCCAGCTTTTCAAAACCTCTCAGGGGGACGCCTTCATCAAAGAAGCAGCTGCACGTTGTCTGAACCTTTGATTTTGTGTCAGATATTTCCTGGAAGCTTCAATGGAACCTTCTCTGGTCATATTTTAGAACAAAGGATGAATTAAAGAGAAATACAAGGGCCATTAAGCAAAGCTAGGGCCACTGAGATGTCACAGAGGGTAAATGTGCTTGCCATCATGGCTGATGACCTGTGTTTGATCCCCAGGATCCACATGGGAAAAAAAAGATACAAGTCATTTTCTGACCTCCCCCAGCCCACTGTGTTGCGCACACACAAACACACACACAGACACACACACACACAGGCACATGCACACCAAATAGATTGATGCTTAAAAAAGCAAACTGAGAAGTTTCTTGTACATATATTTTGTATTGCAATAAGTTATTACCACAAATCTAATGCCTTGAAACACCGTGTGTTTTTTTTCTTTCACATAGAAGTGAGAAGTCTGAACACGAAAGTCATCAGGTCTATGTTCCTTCTGCAAGCTTCAGGCAGAAACCACTCCCTTCCATCCTCCACTTTCTAGAGGTCACCTTCATCCCTTCATCCCGTGGCCTGTGACTCCCACCTCCATCTTCAAGCATATCACCCTGACTTCTGCTTCTGTCTTTACCTCTTCTTCTAACTCTGACCCTCTACACTTTGATGAGAACTTCTTTAGTACCAGCAGGTCAATCTTGGCAATCCAGGAGAACCTTCCCGTCTCAGGCCCTCTCATTTCATTAGGCCAATAAAGTCTGTTTATCCAAGAGGGAAATCTATTCACAGGCTCGCTGACTCGGGCAGAGATGTTCTTCACAGCCCATCATCTTACTGCCTGCCTCATGTCGTGTGGACTTGTAGTTACGAGAGCACAGCTAAAGAGACCTGATGAGAATAGGCATTATTCCCAAATTCCGTTCACTAGAGTGTAAAACTTGTTAGAGGGAGGCAAGACAGCAAAGGGGCAGTGAGATCATTTAAATTCCAGAGTGAAGGGGAAATTCAGCCTGAGTCAGAATTTAAAACTCTGCCATTTATCTGTGTAAACCTGATATGATAAAGTTTAGCTTGGGCCTTGATAATTACCATTGTGGCATCTGTTGCTGGAATTTGGTGTGCCTCTTTTTTTCCCTCACTAAAATCTAGGCAATAGTAACAGAAAAACAGTATGATAGCCATAAAGATCAAGCTGACTCAAACCATTGTTAAAATGTTCCAAGCCCAGGAAATGTATCTGCCTGCCACATCTCCTGGCTGTGATCAATGATGCATGGTATTCTAACTCATTCCTAGCACTTGAGGTCCTGGGAATGGACAACAGCAGTGAGTTCTTCTCCTGCTGCTGTGCATCTGTGGGGCTCTGTGCACTTGGGGTCCTGGGAATGGATAACAGCAGTGAGTCCTGCTGCTGTGCATCTGTGGGGCTCTGTGCACTTGGGGTCCTGGGAATGGATAACAGCGGTGACTCTCCCGATGCATGAATCGACATGGCTCTGTGCACCTCATATAACAGAACCTCCTCATCCTTTCATAACACCCATGCTGCCCCTGCTTCATTAGTGTTGTTAGAACCACGCTGAGGAGGAGGGAAGAAGGAGTTTCTTGCCAGGATGTGAAAATCTTCTTCTGAGCCTTTGTATTATTCATTTGAAGTCGCTAGGTTATTTTATTTTCATCACAAAGCCACTTTTTTCTTATTAATCAAATTCTGACATATTCTGACAGAAATTTTCAAATGCCTGAAGCCTGGTATAGTTCCTTTTGTGAAGCTCAGTCTTATAGACTCTCCTAGTTAGCTTTGATCATCAATTTGACACAGCCTGAGTTACCTAAGGAGCATCATTTGAGGAATTGCCCAGATCAGGTTAGCCTACGGGAATGTCTGTGAGAGGTTGTCTTGTTTGTTAATTGATAAGGACTGAGAGGGATACCCCACTATGGGTTTCACCTGGGCAACTCCCTCCTGGAAATGAGGCAGAGACTGAGGCAGCAAGCAACATTCCTGCATGGTGTCTGTTTGAGGTTCTTTCCTTGGATTCTGGCCTTGACTTCCTTCAGTGATGGACTGTGACCTAGAAGTGTAAGATGAAGTAAACTCATTCCTCCATAGGGTGCTGTTGGTCAGGGTGTCGTATCATAGCAACAGAATGAAACTAGAACACTCATCCACAGAGATGGTTCTTGGTTCTTTCTATCACCTTCCAGAGGCCACCTAGTAGTCTACCATTAATTGGAATAATAGTGTTTGGAGATTAGACTCTTGATGCTAAACCATTTAAGTCTCTATCTCTTCTCTTGGAAAGGGGCCAAAACGTGCCAGATTTCATCTTGCTTGGGAGAAATATTAGTGGCCACCAATCAAACTGAGTTAAGAGGCACACTTAGAAATTAGAGGAATTGGGAACTAAAATTTAAGCTTGTTTTGCAAGTTAGTCTCTTGTAGCCAAATATCTTTTCCTGGTGGCTATAAGAAATACAAGGCCTGAGTAAGATAGAAATGAGGAAATGGCTCCTTAGGTTCCTGCTGCTGATCAATTATGCTGCCCCCTATCCACCAGAGCTGGAAGGTGAAGCGTGGGTTAGAATGTAATCATGGTAGAAATCATTCTAAAGGAGAAATTGATGAGCTTTGCCATAGAGCCCTTCTCCTGGCTAGATAACTACACATTTTTAACCTGTTAGCAGTTTCTCTATAAAAGGGCAGAATGACAATAGATTTAGAGTAAAAGAGACACCTGGAGTCGCTCAGGTACCCTGAGGACAGAAGAGGGAACAACAAGACCTACTCTTGACATATTCTAAATTAGTATCAACAGAATCTGTTGTCTAACGAAAACTATACCTATCATAAATGCTTAATAGGACTACAGTGATGTTGATTACTGTTAAAAGAAACACAAAAGAACTGAAGGTGCATGTTCACCCCGCTAATGAGTCAGCCTGATTGTAAGTCTTTGTGGCCATGAGAGAAGTAAACAGTGAGTTCAGCAAGCAACCTTCAGTCTCATTTCTTAGCAGGAAAGCAGTACCATCCTGTGGTTATATGACTAATCACAGTATTTGGTCTTATTTTAACAATTAGGTTTAGAAACATAAACACTCAAAAAGAGTTGGCTATAATTTTGCTCATTGATTATTAGTGCTCAGCCTCTCAGCAGGGTCTACCCATGTTACGAGATAGAAACATCTTAGCAACAGGATTTTCTGGTTATTACACTCTATAAATAACACTCTGCAAATACGATTTATGTTATGCTGATTGCCTCGTGTAAGCATTTAAGTCAAAGACTTGAACAATATTAAATAGCGTTATTGTCTGAAAGGTGTCACCAGTAGAACTATGTCCATCATTAATAATGGGAGCAAGGGCAAAAGCCAGAACTAAGTGACACACTGTGCAGTCTGCAGCATTGGGTTCTGGTTTCACCTCGTCTCTCAGACTGACCAGCACTTAGGCTTATGCACGTGACTTAGGACATCTAACAGTGGCACATGGCAGTTCCAAATGGGGATTTGTTTTCCCCCATTGGTGTGAGACAATGGAATATCCAGGTGCTCAGTGTTCCCATCTTTACAATACGCAGAAAGCAGGGTGGAGGCAGGACCAGAGGTCACAGTGGTGAAAAGAACACATGATGAGGATTTCAGAGCTAATTCTAGAAGCCACAGGCTGATGGAAAGATCGGCCACTGTGTGGGAATTTTGTTTCTTTGTTTTCATTTCTGTCAGCTCAGGCTATTATTCTCAGGAAAGAAATAAGTGGATTTTCAAATTTTAGCAGTCAGATTCATACTTCGCTCATGAAGATAACATTTTCAAGTGGTTTTAATTTTTTTCATTGTATGTGCTTAGTCTACTATTAGGATTGAGGGTATATATGTGTGCACAGGAATTTAACACATTTCTGTGTGGCAAAAGATGTTAACGACTGGCGAGAGCATGTTGCAGAAGGGTACCAATGCACCTCTTTCATCAGTTTTGTGTTGGCTAACAGGACCTTAGAGTAGATCTGGTAACACCTTTCCAGGGCTTCAGGTTGTTTTGAAGATTGCGTGAAACAATACATGGGAAGGCACAATAATTATCTACTATACTTATCATCGGTACATTTATATAGAGTGGTGCAAGAGGAAGGGAGAAAAGGTCTTTGAGCATATGACGTCTGGGCAAGAGATATTTGCAATAAATTTTTGCCTTCATTTCTTTGGAATGTCCCTGTTTCAGTCATTCCCAGTCTACACATAGCCACGTGGCATATTGTAAGCCATCAGAAGAGGTTCGCTGGCTAGCTTCAAAGGTTTCTGCATCTAGACTAGACAGAACCCTCCTGGCCTCTGAAACAGACTTCATTCTCTCCCAGGTCTCCCCCTTCCCATTCATGATTGTCATTTCTTCCTTTCAAAGACAGAAATTCTGTTTGCTGTTGACCGTGGCTGCTGAACAGCATGGCCCGTTCTTCTTATCTACCAAGTCATTCTGCCCTATTGACTAGACAGACCCTAAAAGTTGCACTTAGTTTCTGTTATATCAGTCTATATCCAGTTATATCAATCTATATCCAGCTTTTCCAGTAAAGAATCTAAGGTGCTTCTCAAAATGACATGTGCTACAAGAGAAAAGACAACTAAAGACATCGAACGGAGAGAGAAGTTAAGGATGCTTTGAACCATGTCCTGTGTTGACACTAAAGAATACACATGTCCTCAAAGAAAAATTGCTGTCCATTTATTCTTGTTCTGAAAGAGAAAGTGCATCACTGCAAAAAGTCCTGGGGGAATGATTGCACACAGACTGCTTGAGCCTTTGTTTTTGGTTGGTCTTCTGCTAAGAACAGGCATCCATAAAATACAGTTAAGTTATCACTTGATCCGTTACAAATCAGGGTAATAAAAACAAAGTGGTTTGTAAAGCTGTATTCCCTGAGCAATGACACATCGCGTCACAGAGAATACAGAGAATATCAGCTCACAAATTGTACTCTGGGGGCATTGGATATTTTGATAAACAATAGTTATAGGTTTGAAATTACCAATTCCCAAACATGATATAAAAATTCTAAAAGTCACCTTGTGACAAGGCACTTTTGGGGTTGACCAGAAGTTTGTGTGCAATGGAACTAACTGAAGCTTCTGTGGGCATGTCCAGTCACTCTGTCCTTCTCTCAATGACTTTAACTGCCTGGGAGACTGAGTCTCTGCCAGCAGCCTACCCCCTCCCCCCGCCAAGGGATCTGCATTTTCTTCTGAGATGAATCTGCAGAGAAGGATCTGGTTGAGTTACTCTGGGACTGGTGAGGTGACACCATTCAAAGTCAACAGTGTGAGACATCTCAAGAAATCAGTATGATTCCTTAACTGAAGAAAGTATGATTTTTTTTTTTAAATTCCAAACACCTAGGCTCAGTGTGGAGTGAGATTTGGGGCATATTTTACACAGATCACACTGAGATTCTGTCCTTTGGGAGTCTGGTGAGGAACCTGTAGGTCCTGTGAGTCTTGTTTCCTGAAGACCTCTACCCTCTGTACAGTCCCAGAGAGGTGGTCCTGGGCTAGGAGAGAGACTAGATCCCAAGCCAGGAGTTCTCAATCTCCCAACATCTGTGAACACTCCATGTGGCTTTTGAAATCAAAAGAGTTAAGAAAGAGCCTCGCTATGGTCCTTTGTGCTTGGGAACATATGACCCAGGACTT
The DNA here is from genome assembly GCA_001685095.1 of Ellobius talpinus. Lineage (NCBI taxonomy): Eukaryota > Metazoa > Chordata > Mammalia > Rodentia > Cricetidae > Ellobius > Ellobius talpinus. The sequence continues at coordinate 9,970 of LOJH01010699.1, forward strand.
TGGCCCAACCCTAGCAGCACTATGAAGGAAAGACTTGCGAGTGAACCAATATTGTCTAAAAGTTACAATTCCTTTGGGCTTGAAAAAAGGGGGAAGGGATCCCTTGGGTTCAAATTAGCAAAGCGTCGGCAGCTGTATTGTTTTCAATACCTGAGATTTTAGCCCAGGATTCTCTGTTTGTGTGCACTTTGCAAGATGGGGAAGGAGAACTAGCCTGAGAATCCAGGCATCATTTCAAGATGGGAAACCAGCCAAACAGTACAATGACATATGCTTCATAGTACAGAGATGAGTCTCCATGCTCAGCCATGCAGAGACTACTGATTTGATTTCAGAACAGAAGTTATTTTTATGGAAATAGGGAGCCTCTCTAATTTGGATTTTTTCTAATCATTTCATTTTTTAATTCTTCCACTGCCACAGGATTAGAAGCTATTTTCTTAGTAACAAATCTCCCCTAACCAGTACATTTTTTCCCTCAGAAGATGAAGTGCTGTCTTCACTTAGAACATGGGAGAATTTTATTAAAAGTCCAGTTGAGTTTGTAGTACAGACTAGATCCTAAATAATAAACTAAGGCTCAGTATTTGTTCTGGAGCCTTCATCTCAGCTCTGAGAAAGAGAAACCAAGCTAGCTCCATCCACCTCTGGGTTAAAGAAAGACCAAGTAAATGGGAAGTCATTGGTGTACATCTCTTTTCCAGAATCCCAGGCTTAATTCCAATCACAGTGCAGCAGGAAGCAGAGGGCAGGCTATGTTCTGGCTTTTAGAATTCTCTTTTTACTTCTTGTGGTTATTCCAAGTAGAATAGGAGTTCTGCAGAACAGAAAATCCCAAACAGAGCATTGTGTGTACGGATGTAAATTCCTAACCACTAAGGCCAGTAGGTTCAAAAGAGCTGATTCATTAACAAATACTCCCCGGGCACCAGCTCTGTGCCAGGCACTGCTCTGGGTCCTGATGATAAGGCAGTGAACAAAAACAAAGCTTTGTCTTTGAGAGCTTAGACATTAGAACAGGGAGAAAGTAAATCAGAAAAATAAAAGCTTAGTGTATCGAGAGGCATCATTGTTATGAAGCTAAATGGCACTGAAGGTTGACGGTCATAGAAGAAACAAGTTCAAGAGGATGTACAGAAACATTTTAAACAATATTTTTCATTTGCACATATGTATTCGATGTATATTGATTGTATTCCAGTTCACCCCTTCCAGTTATTCCCAGAACTCACCCAATACATCTCTTTCCCAAGTCTGTGTCATGCTTTAATAATTTTATAGTTTTTAAGCCACTCAGATCCAGTCAGTGTTGTCCACATGTCCATGGCTGTGGGGTCATCCGTCAGAGAATTGACAACCTATCAGTGGCCATTACCCAGAGAAAATTCACTCTTCCTCCTCCATAGCATCCATTATCTACCAGTAACTCCTTAGCTAAGGATGCAGCCTGGTAGATCATCTCCCATCCAGGCTGGGATTTTTAACTAGCTTGATCGTGTGCATGTCTTGTGCAGGTGACCACTGCTGAAGTTAGTTCATGTTGCAAAACCATGCCGTGTCCAGAAGATGCCTTTCACAACATCCTCAGCACAATCCAGTTCTCTCTATCCTCTCTTCTATGGTGTTCCCTGGATCCGGGTGGGAGATGGGTTAATACAGATATCTCAGCCATTTATTCTCAGTCTTTGAGCAGTTATTAGTCTCTGCATTAACTGTTGCCCACTGCAGAAAGAAGTATCTATGGCCAAAGTTGAGACAAACCCTAGTCTGTCGGTATAAGCCCAAATATTTAGAAGGAAGTTTGACAACTTGACTATTTCACAAAGCAACGACTGCAGATTTCCCCCTAGGTTCTCAGACCATCTTAACCAAGTTTATAGTACCAGACATGAATTCCCTCCCGATCACACATCTCATCAAGAGAATGATTGGCTACCCCTACAGTCTTGCTACCATTACTCCATTGAGCACATCTTGTCTCATAGGTCAATACTGTAGCATGCAGAGACTAGCACTATACAAGATCGTCGATGTCTTTTCTACCCCCCAGCCTGCATAATACCTTCCAGCACTATGAAAGCTGGTCAGCAAGAATCTATCAGTTCAAGACTGATTTCTCTGCACCCTGTAACTAAAATGTGTAATAGCAACAGGATCTTGCCATCTATTAGGCAACCAAGAGCAATGGCAATACCATGTTGTGTTTTTTTTTTGAGAGGGAGGGGTTTCTGGAAGCTTCTTTATGAATAACTCATATGCAGGTAACCCACACTTAGCACTGAGATTTTCATTTAATAACCCATGTCTTTAGGGAGCAGCACTATTCATCCACTCAGGGTACTTCTACTCAAACTCCTTTTTAGCTATATATTTACTAGCTTACAACTACTGGATTTTTATAAAGCTTTTTCATTCATCCTTGATTTTGGTTAACCTGATCCTTACCCCCTCCTTTGCTCTATCTCTCTGTCCCCTGACCCCCCACTTAAACTTTTAGCTCCAGGATTTCCCCTGTTCTCTCATATCACATATGTTCTACTATCCTTTCTTATAATTTTTACTTGTGTTGTAAGATCATAGATTTCCATACATTTTTCACAAAGTTTTGACTACGCCTCCCCCTGTTCCCTTGTTTCTCCATCCCTATCATTTCACTAATGAGACTTTTATGCCCCCGAAATTCTTCCTCTATGCTTATGTTTTACTTATATACTACTGTCCTCTTTCCCTTAATGCATCCAACATCAATGTCCCTATTCTAGCTTTCTGGCTTCCACTTGTACTCCAGATAAGAACACACACACACACACACACACACACACACACACACACACACACACAAATGATGGCATTGGATTTCCCTTACAAATAGAACTTCCAATCTGGAGTTACTCATTAGAATAGTTGGCTTTGAGCTTGGGTCCAGAATGCCGCTTATATTCACTAATACTGAGCAGGCCTTTCACCAGTAAAATGTAGGTAATGATAATGTTTCTTTTATGGGTTGCTAAGAGTAAAGTACTGATTCTGACATTTTTAATTTATCAATTTACAGTTGGAAAGCATTGTATGGCTAGGATAGGAAGATTGCTCCCTGCTTAAGCCCTGTGCACACACATATATGAAGACTGAGTTCAGCTCCTCAGAAACCCATATACACATATGTACCATGTATACACATACATGTGAAACATGGGAGTAAAAAAATATCTTACGGTCAACGTTTATGATTCTTGTGGGTGTGTTCCTTTGTTCTTAGCAATTATTGTTACGTGAATGGGGAAGTCTTCAGCTGATAGAGTGTCAGCATTTACACTCTGTGGACCACCGAAATAAAACTGACGTACATACTGAGAATTTATTAACATCATGCACGTTCACTTACAGTCATTTTTTTCTTTTGCCTGAGAGTTTATTACTTTTATCTTGTAAGGACTACAGCAATCCTTACAAATTTCAAAACTAGAAATAAAAATTTAATCAAAACATTTATTAGGAATTGGCATTTTTATTGCCTTATCTAATTCTTCCCGACTCTATCCTATCAACAATAAATCAACTGTGTGTGTGTTAATGTATGTGTGTGTATGTTCTGTAGCATGTATATAAGCATGCACACATATATGGGTGAGTGTGTAAAGACACATGTACATGTTTATGCATGTGTGCATTGAAGCCAGAGGTTGAAGCGAGGTATTTTCTCCAGTTTCCCTTCACTTTATTTGTTGAATCAGCATCTCTCTGAACTCAGAGCTCACAATTTGGCTAGTCTAGATGGTCAGCAAGTCCCAGAGGTCCCCTGTTTCCAACTGTTAGCCACTGAGGTTGCAGATAGTCTACCACACACACCAGAGGACGAGAGCTTCAGTCCTCACACTATTATGGAAAACGTTTTAACTGAGTCATTTCCCCAGCTCCAAAACCAGCATTTTAAACATAAAAAAGCCTGACATTTGCTTGAACAGGTATTTATTTCCCTGACTGAAGAAATCTGAATCTCAATTCAGGACCACTCGCACTTCTGAAGGTCACAACTGAGCATTTTGCAGGTGCAGCCCTGGGCAGGAGAGCCAGGACGCTGCTCTCTCTCTCCTAACCACAGAAACCCACCACCACCTGTTGTTATGTGGCGGCAGCAGTAGCCACACAGGCTGCCAGAGTGAAGAGGTCCATGCACCCTCCTTGTGTCCCATAGAAACAAAAGTATCTAGTTCTTATCTGTTGTGTGCACAGCATCATGTAGTAGGATCACTGGTTGGAGGCAGTGTACGATATTGTATATTTCTCCAGGGCTAACTTCAACAAGTAAATGGGGCATTTCCCTCACTAAGAGGGGACCTCTAAGAGAATGACTTATAAACATGTCATAATGTTCTATCTTCTTCATGGTCAGAGGTGGTGATAGAATGTCATATTGATAGTTTTGAATTACAGACTTAAACATTATAATAATGACTATGGAGCTCAGCTTATCCAATCCTGCGGCCAGCATCAGTGAAATAGAAACTAGATTTTCTAAGCTTACACTAAGATTTCCCTACTATTGGTGACATCTTTTAAAGCAAACCTATTGTCAAGAGTCCCCAGTCAATGAAAGCAGAGGTCTGGGGCTTCATAATTTAGGAACTAGAGAGAAAAGTGGGTGCTTAAATGTAGTGTTTCCTATTGTTCCAGCAGCTCCCTAACTACCTAACTCAACCCAGAGAGGGCTACAGGCAAGCCAGTCTAGATTACCATGCCCATAAATCACCCTTCCCGAGCTAATATGAAAGGCTTAGTGTAGAGAATGTGTGTTTTCTGTGGAGTACAGTGGTCTTTCTCCTTCCATAACCTCCCTAAGTAGATTATTTCTGTCCCCACAGAACAGGAGAACTCTAAGACAATCACCATAAACTTACTGTTATGCTCCTCCATGCTCTAATGCAGGTAATGGCATAATGTCATCTTGACAGTTTTGACACCATTACAAATGCCAGTAGGGATGGAGTGTCAGGAGAAAGATGGTGGGTGTGGTGTAAAGCAAGGATACGGAAGTATCCAGATGTAGGAAGAGAGCATCCATTTGGGTTAATACAAAGAAAAAACACCTTGCAGATTTCTGACCAATGCAGGGCAATATGCATTTCCAGGAGCGGGTATGATGGGACATGTTATCTAAGGGTCCATAGGCTTGACTCTTGAAACATCTATCCTTTCCCCTGAAAACTGCTTGCATCATCTACCTCATTATCTACATGCTTAGCTCCAAGAAATCAAGCCAGACCAGCAATTAGGACTTGGACATGGAAAAACCTGGATGTTTCTACCAGCAGAACAGAAAAGAGATTTTTCCCCCGTTTCTCTTTTTTAACTGGACCAACACTAGAAAAATGTGCAAAGAAAATGGAGGCTGAGTCTCAGGTCCGGGAGATAGTCCCCTCTCCATGTTCTTCCACGCTGATAGTGCAGACTGCTAGAACCTACTATGGATGGAGAAGAGAGCTATGAATTAAATATGAGGTTAGTGGTTTAAAGAGAGCATAGCTGAGTCTTAGAAAGTGTTTTAAGAATGAAGAGATTCAACACTTATGGACTTAAGCCAAAATAGCCTCGGTGGAAGCTCTCACTTGGGGGAAATGGGTGGGACTGGGTCAAAGGAGTTGAAAGTGGTAAGTAGGAAATAAAACCAATTGAAGTGTATAGGCTGGTGAGTTAAGGCAAGAGTATGTGAAGGAGGCATATGGGAGAGAGAGATCAGCTCTGACCCAATAACCAAAAACGTTTTGGAATATGGGTGGGGCTTGAGTCTTACTGTTGAACTTGGTGGTAGGTGAGGCTGGGAGAAAGGTGAGCCATGTGAACTAGCACTAGCACAGCTTGGCAGGAAGCATGATGATACTCAAGCAGATATTACAGTGCTGAAGAAGTTGAGAGTTCTACATCCAGATCCCCAGACAGCAGGAAGAGAGAGCCACTGGGCCTGGCTTGGGCTTCTGAAACCCCAAAGCCTACCTCCAGTGACACACTTCCTCCACCAAAGCCACACCTACTCCAACAAAGGCACACCTTATATTCTCTCTCCCGTAGTGCCACTCCCTAATGACCAAACATTCACATATTTGAGCCTCTGGTGGCCATTCCTATTTAAACCAGCACAGGAAGCAAAGGTGTCCCTTAGGATACTATTTCATACCCCAGGCATAGGACTAAGGGACTGTGACTGTTACTACTACATCTTTCTGTAACCACATTTATTGACTATACCTCATCTCTCTTAAGTGTTTAAAGTGCTCACTGGGTTACAGCAGTGGGACCTGGGGATTTGAAGCCTATTAGAAGATTCTGTGTTTTCAGTCAGAGCTGGGACAGCACATTCCTGCAATCTTATTTATGCTACTTATATTTCTGCTATTGTCTACGATAGGAAACGACCCTGCCCTACTCCTGGAAATAAATTAGAAACCATGGTAACAGAATATTATTCAAAGGGGCGGAGCTTAGTGCCATGCACAAGTGAAGTGATATATTGACTTCATGTGAAAGCTGATGGAGTGGGTGCCACTCCCTGAACAAGGGGGTGACAGGTACTGAAACCACATTTATATAGCAGATTTATACCTCCTCTAATAAATGTGCATATTAAACTCAAGATTAAAAATAAGCCTGTGTCTTTACCCTGAGGAGACAAGCTCTCAGAGGTTTTAAATAGGAATAAAAGCAAGTAGTTTTTGAACACCACAAAGGGGAATTTGTAATAGACTAAAATCAATAAAAGCTCTCGAAAAGGATATGTAGAAAAGCTAATCATGGACATAGCAAATGTCTCCTGATGAGAGTAATACTGTGCTCATTCAAATGGCTGAAATTCTACAATGAAAAAATAGACTTTGGGGCCCAGGGAGATGGCTCAGCAGTTAAGAATTCTTGCTCTATTGCAAGGGACCCAAGTTTAGTTCTCAGTACCCAAGTTGGGTGGCATGCAACCACTGTAACTTCAGTTCCAGGGGATCCAACTTCCTCTTCTGGCCCATACAGGTACCCTCATATGTGTACATTCCTACATATGTTTTTTATATGTATACATAGTTGAATTAAAAATTAAATTTTAATTGGTCATATTTTTAGAAGAAAATAGATTGTTGTCAGCTCACTATTTACCAGGTTCTAACCCTTGCATGGTGAGCGTGTGGCTTGCACAATCTGTAGCTGGGGTTCCCTTAGAGATCCTGAATTGAGATTAGCCTGGATTATCCAGGCACACCTTACATCCACACGAGAGTGAAGTAGTGGGAAATTCTGAGGACAGACAGTGACTCACTGATGGCAGAGAGGTGGGAAGATGGTCACAGCTGGGTCTGAAGAGGGAGGGGAAGGCTGAGTAGGACAGAATGCAGTGGCACAGATGAAAAGGCCAGGAAGTGATTCTCTGCTAAAGCCACCTTGAGGTCCACCATGGCCCTGATTTTCACCTGGTGAAACTGATTGAGTGTTTCTGGCTTCCATAGCAATGCAAAGTAAACTTGGGTCCTTTTAAGTCACCAAATGCATGTGAATTTGGTGGAGCAGCAAGAAGAACCGAATGCAGTCACCTGTCACCAGGACAGGGCAAAAATGACAACCCAGAAAGGAGTGTGGAGATGCTATCAGTGTGTGAGGGACCAGAGCTGGAGTGGCATTTGCCACTGAGCCCTGCTATGTGGAGGCCAGTATGATTTCAGCTGGAAGCCCCACTTCCTAAAGCAGCCTTCCTTTCTATGTGATTAGACACACCACCCCCATCTTGGCTCTGTATGTACCACTCATCAGCCAGAAACACTACTAGCTACCTGGTATGTAACTCTCATATGTGATCTCCTGGAGGGTTAGGATACATTTTCTTTCTCTTGATCAATACTTACGGGGCACCTGCCACATAGTGGGCACGTGGGAGAAGAGCTGGAAGAGGGGGTATACAAAGAAAAATGTAAGTCAGTTTATAGACTGTGGTAATCACACATAAAAAAACACAAAGGGGACTATGTCCAAGGCCTATGGCTGAGTGTTTGTATTTATCCTCATTTAAAACTTTCAGTGAAATGGGTGTGGTTGCCTATATTTTATAGACAGAATACATTCAATATCCTCCAACCTCCCTGACTCTGTAGAGGCCAGCCATGGAGCCATATAATTCGCTGCCTCCATACCATATGCCTGCTAGGATGTACCACATGTGGGTGGACCAAAGATGTGTGGGCTACCTGCCCTTAGCCAGGATCTTGAATGTCAAGACATCTAATGTCTGTTTGATTAAAAGCTGGACATAAATAAGTGCACGTGACAAGTGTATCCTTGATTCCAGGTAAAGGTGCAAAGGATTAGTCTCCCTTCACTGCTCCGTGGCTACGTCTGGAGATAGATTCTCCAGCAATCTAGAATCATGTGAGCACAAGGCAGGAAGCTGGTACATGCTTTGTCAATAGACAAACTTAGTCACTCCATAATTAAATGATATTTCCAACACCAGACAATGAGTCAGAACGATAGGCAGAGGAGAGTGAGGACTTTATCTGGGGTGCATGGGAGGGCCTGCTTTTCCCTTCTGGGGCCTGTGGCAGCCTGCCTTGCCGATGGGGGAGGAATCCGTCAGAAGACCTGTGAACATGTGGGCTGCAAGCAGGACACTACTAGGCTCTGTGGTGCCTCTACTTGGCAAAGGGATGCTCTCCAGTCCCTGCTGTCTCCTGGGAGCCACCTGTTTTCACACCACAGCTGAGGATGCCTTGCTCTCTGAAAGTCATCAAGGTCTGAGGCTTTGAACTTCAAGTGCTGCTTCTGATCTTGAGAACTGGGGTCCTGAATAGTACCAAATACACACCTCCAATTGATGGCAATGAGGAAGGTCTAGCTTCTCACCAACCAACCAATGTTTTGGTTTGCTTTTCATCTTAGTATTATATCTCAGTGTAGCATATACGGGCCAATGTAAGGGGGGGTCCTTGTTACTTTCAGGTGGGATAAAAACAATTTAACAGAATCTAAGTCATGTGTGTATTACCTTAGCCTCTAAGGATGTGGATGTGTCTTGTTGCATAGGAAATTGTCAATGGTGAGTGGAATCAAAGGCAGAAAAGCTGCTATATAATTGAATAGGAATGCGGGGTCTCACTGTACTAGAGCAAAGTTGACTGGGAAAGCAATGGAGGTGCCCTGGCAAAGGTTTTTGTCTTAGGAGAATGACATTTTAACCTACAGACTGGATTGATGCTTATGTGCCTCATATACGTAACATAGACAGAGATATGCATATTAATAGTATTAGAAAAAGTATAGTCACCCTAAATAACTTAATTACACAGCATTCATGTCAGCTTTAATACCTCAGTTTTATTTTTAAGTGAATCCTGTGCAGTGAGCAGAACAAGGCTTCCCCCCCCAGTATAGATGAAGCCAAAGTCCAGAAAACAAGTGACTCTGGAAAGCCAGCATCATCCAGCCATCCGTGGTAACGTCAGGCCATCTACCTCTCCCGGGCTGGAAGCCCAGGTCCATTACAGACATCCCGACCAAAAACAATACAGTGAACGGCTGTGTGACATGTTAGCTAAGATCTGAGCTGGGGTAAAATCTCAGTTCATATGCTGGTTCTGCATTGATTAACTTGTGATCTTGTACAAGTCATGGAGCACTCCAGGGCTTCAATATATTTCAATCCATAAAATGGAAACGACTTACTAAATTATTCAGGATCCCGAAAAGAAAACACATTTATTTTCTGTAATAGGAAGAGTAGTAGGAAGTTATTTATTTACAGGGTATCGATGGGCAGAGTACACACAGAGCTAAAAGCTCTCCAGGAAGGTTGGTAAACATCCTGGGGAAAACTTGGAAACCCAGTGTCTGCAGCAATGAGGAGAGCCAGCAATGCCCAGAAGCTAAAGAGAGATCTGTGGCTGTCAGGGCTGGTCAGAACCCAGAGCTGTGGAAAGATGTATAACCCCGGGGGCTCAAGAATAAAGCCAGGAGAATAGAACTACAAGGGTTTCATGCTCATCCTACTGTGGAATCCTGAAGAAAACCAGGGAACTCTGAGAGCCAGAGGGTGATAGATATCCACAGAAGGAAGCACCCAGGGCACAAAGCAGGGTGCAGATGCACAGGGGAGAGGCAGGGAGATGCAAGGACCACCTCACGGGGTGAGGTTTGGATGATTGCATGCGCTAAGACGGGAAATGACTGGGACACAGCCCAGAGCAGAGCGGGCCTCAGCACAGGTCAGCTGTTGACATGATTATTTTTACCACTCCCTTAGCATTCGGTGTGGTTTCAGCTGCAGAGATATTAATATTTCTAGTCTCTTGACTGGAAAGAACCTATTTTGATCTGGAACCTGGAATAATTATTCCTCTCAGAATTGCAAAAGGTAGGTCAGATGTTAGCAGTTAATTCTATCTACAGGACTAATCACAGGATTGTAAAAGGCACATTTATATGTATATTTTAACATTGCATCTGCTGACAGTGTAATTAAGACTGTGACAGGGCTTCTATTGAGGCTTGCTATTTTCAAACATTTATAACTTGGTTATGAAATTTTGCTCCAGCGGAAACTTGGCTACTATGCCTCAGCCTTTAGATTAAAAAACTTTTTTTAAGAGAAAAACATCCATTTCATTGTCTTTCACTGGAGTAGCAGAATGCTGTGTGCGCACTGTGGGTGTAAGTGTGTGTGCATCTACCCATGAATACATGTGGCTATAGTTCTCTGTTCTGTCTCCTTTCTTACCATTGCAATACCATTGCCACTTTTAAAGAAAATGACTCAAAAAGACGAGTCACTTGGAGGACCATCTAAGGGAAGGGGAAGAGAGAGAATGAAAGAGAGAAAGAAAGGAAAGGAATGGCCACAAGACAGGTGACTTGCCTCAACCACACTACACACACACACACACACACACACACACACACACATTTTAGTATTTACTAGCCCCTATATTTTTCACAAAGCCATTTCCCATCAGAGCTGATACATTCAGCCATCACTGCACCCACAGCCCTTCTGGGATTTTCTGGGAAGAACAGAGACGGAATTAGCAAATAGATTGCAGCATAGAGATGGGAACTTCTAGAATTTCGTTAAGGCCATATGCAAATTCCTTCTGATAGCACAACTAACACTTTACTCCAGAAGTTAAATATTTAAGATACCTAAGACCTAGGTAGCACTGGTTATTTACAAAGCTCATCTGCTTCTCTAGAATGAAAAGCCTCTTGGGAGAACAGTTACAGCGAGCAGAAAAAGAAGCCCAGGAAACGTGGTTGTCCTGAATGTTGCTGAAAGAATTCAGTGAGATACGGTGACACCAAGGAAAAGAGAGGGCAGATGCTCTTCCCTTCATAGAGGCCATAGCAATGTCGGCGTTCATTTTCGGTTGCAGGATCTTCCAGGCATTGATTGTCTCATTCTTTGGTTCATTCACTGATCTGTCCCTGTGAATTCAAGCCGAGTCCCAACTAGCAACAAATCCCCAGCCTAGCATATACTTTCAGAATCCTGGATCTTAGGAACTCAGGCCTGAAATAGAATAGATGACTATCCAGGCACCACAGGGCCCAGACAGATGATGGGAATGTCTGCCATGGGCTTGATGACCTTAGAGAGAAGGGTTTCAACTGCTAACCTCAAGCAAGAAGCTTTTCAGTCACTGTCACTTTGTTTAAATGTTGACTCTGTGCTTTCAAGGCTTCCGTTTTTTTTTTTTTTAAGAAAACTTGGGAACCTACAAGAATGTTAATCAACTCCATAAAGGCATTTTTATATAGTTTTTTCAAGTGTGACCCCAGAGTCTAAATGAGGTATGGCACACAGGAAGTATACAAGGGTATCTGCTGAGTTAAAGAACAAGCAAGCTGCATTTTTGGACAATACTTTTAGATTTTAATAGACCTCTGTTTTGTTATAGTTTAGGTAAAAGTACAAGTGGGGAGCCCACATTTGTGTGTCCCAAACAAAACGCAGCTCATGGCTAGGAGATGTTTACTATTTTGTTACCTTAAGGGCTATGTTGTGAGCAAGAAAATCAAAGTCCCAAGATAATGATGATTTATTCAAGGGCCAGTAAATCAGGTCAATAACCTCGCTCTTCAAATTTCCTATTTATAGCATTTCCTTCTTCACACTTCTCCTGAGTACCCTCTGTGGACTCTAGGTGTAGGCACTGGGTCCAAGCTGCAGGCTTGCAAAGCCTTGGCTTAATAACTGAAGGTAATTAAGTCTATCCTTAGTTGGAGCTATTTGTGAACCCCCTGAGAACATCATCTTGAGAAAATGAATGGATGAATGGTACAAGCTCTTGCTATGTGCTTAGTTCATGAGAAACAGTCGGAAAATTGTATTCTCCTTCCCTCAAACATGCTGTATTTTGGTATACCTTTGGAAGTGGAAAAGAAACCCACCTTATTTAGTGCACAGTTTTAGAGGCTATCATTCTGAGATTCAGAAGCTCTATCTGGCTCTTGGCCGAGCCAGAACAAGACATGGGAATGGCTGAGTGCAGAAGAGGCAATGGTGTGGAGTTCACATAAACTGCTAGACCTGCCGGGATGGCTCAGCTGTTAAGAGCACTTTCTGCTCTTGATGAGAATCTGGTTTCAACCCCACCCCCACACGTAGAGTGAGGCACCACCATCTCTAAGCCTTCTCCTAGGAGATCTGATGCCCCCTCCTGACCTTCATGGGTTCCACACATTATGCACATACATGTAGACAAAACACACACATAAAAAGAATAAGAGAAGAAGGAGGAGGAGGAAGAGTGAAGGAAGTTCCACTAGTCTCTGAAGAACTAAACAACTTCATCAGACAACATTAACCCATTCCTAGGACTAGGCAATGCCTCAAATGGCCTGACACCTGGCTCCAGGTCTCACGGATAAAGTTCCACCTCCTCCATAGGACCACATTAAGATTTTGCCACCCCACACAGGAGGAAGCTTTTATTTTCCCCTAAAGAACACTTGGGAGATCCTGGAGGAAACCTTGAAAATGGGAGTAAGCCCAGAAGAACTCAGGGCAGAGGGGAGACTCCAAGAATGTAGCTGAAGGACCTCACCCTTGTCTCTGCCTTTACCCTCTGTGAGGTATGTTCAGTGGGAGTTTCAAAAGCTGAAAGAAGGCCTCACAGTCACATCAACCTCTCGGCACAGACATCTTCAGACGGGAGAACAGCAAAGGAGCTGAACCGGTCAGTGTGTAAGACTGGTCAATTATATCCTTTTGCAATGTCCTGAAGGAAAGCCCTATTTTCACATTTTACAGAGGAGCAAACTCAGGCAGAGACAAATTAGCATGTCATGACTAAACATTGATGATAACCACTGTCTGGGTGCAGTCAGATTGGCCCTCAGACTCCTAGCCTAGAGTTTTCCTGCTAGAACTAGGCTTCCTACTCTGTAGCCTTTCCCCCCTCACCTTCTAATTCTTTGCAGAAGTACGGATATTAAAATCCATATTTACGTGTGCTTTTCTGGGAATCCACATGCTATTTAAACCATTTATAATATTGTTTTAACATCAAACACACTCAAACAGCCGGTATACAAGTCAACTTTTGAGTCTCATTATATTCACAAGCTAGAGTTTCCCCCAACCTTGGGTTTCATTTGAAATTTTAGTCTCTTAAGATGGTATTTTAAGAAGCAAAAAGTCAGGATTCTCTAACATGTACTAGAATTTAAAATAGTGGAGATCTGTCTTCCACAAGGGCCATGTTTCAAAGTTAATGCAAAGAGAAAATCAGATGTAGTCAAACTACCCTCAGAAATCCATCAGGCCGACTTGCTACTCCTGTCTCACTGCACATATGGATTCCTCTGCTGAAGAGCCGGTGGCTGTGTTGAGGGCCTGAACAGGTCCCTCGCTTCAGGATCCCTTTGTATACTGACAGCCCCAGGCATGGGGTCTAGCTGAGTGACATAGGCTCTCCCAGCTCATGTCCTACCCAGAAACTCCTTAGATGAAAGAAACCAAAAAAAAATGGTTTTAATTATCTTTCTCTTCTTCTATTTTTCTAATTGCAGTTTGTTGAAATGGAGTATGTTAAATTAGTGATGCAACCGAACTCAAAATGCATACAGTTCCTCTCAGTGTTCATGGTGGGTTGGTTTGAGGAGTCTCTCGAACTACTGAAGTCTATGAAATGGCATACATAGCATTTACGCAGACCCTGTGCACAGCTTTCTGTATAATTTCCCCCAAATCGTCTACAGTACTACCTAATACATAGCATCGCTATGTGCATAGCTGCTTTTCTGTATTGCCTATGGAATAGTGACAAGAAGAAAAGTGAGCAAATGTTCAAGACACTTGTGGTTTTGGGTGTTTTTTTTAACTTTGAATATTATCTATTTAAAGCTAACTAAATTTGTGAGCCTGAAACCTGCTGGTATTATTAGGTAGGCCAGTGAAAACCTTGGATCTGAGAATGAATCTTTACACCCATCACAAAAGCCTTCAAATTCTTACCTCTTTTCTCATCTCAGTAGAGTGCAAAGCCTTAGGACTTAACTGGAC
>LOJH01010700.1:0-27182 GCA_001685095.1 Ellobius talpinus
TCTTTCTTTCTTTCTTTCTTTCTTTCTTTCTTTCTTTTCCTCCCTCCTTCCCTCTCTCCCTCCATCCTTCCCTCCTTCCTTCCATCCATCCTTCCTTCCTTCCTTACTTCTTTCTGAGAAACTATTATTGTTAAGTTTCTTGTTCTGGTTCTAATCTTTGATTAGTTTATTTTCTTAACCTCGTCCCTTAATGAACCAATGGGGGTTATGACCACAGGGAACAGACAACTATATTAACAGCAAATTTGAATCATTTGAATTTGAATCATTTGAGAAAGTTATTATCTTTTCTTTTTCTTTTTGGTTTTTCAAGACAGAGTTTCTCTGTAGCTTTGGAGCCTGTCATGGAACTAGCTTTTGTAGACCAGGCTGGTCTTAAACTCACAGAGATCTGCCTGCCTCTGTGTCCTGAGTGCTGGGATTAAAGTTGCGCACCACCACCATCCAGCTAAATTATTATCTTTTTTACATAGTATAGCCTACCTGTTTATATACCTCTTTCTTGCTATACTGTGACACTCTCAATGGAAAAGAAGTTAGTTTTCTTTGTGTTTGTATCCTCAGAGTCTAGGATTGTGCCAGCATGGAGTAGGTACTCAATGAATCTTTAATGAATTATTGCACAAATGTATGAGATAGTGTATGTACAGATTACACATAGAAAATATGAGTGGCAATTTTTTTAAAAGTTATTCTCCATTACTTTGAAGTTGTTCTGTGTTTTGTTCACATACAAAGAAGGAGGTGTGTGTGTGTGTGTGTGTGTGTGTGTGTGTGTGTGTGTGTGTAAGAACTACTGAGAAGCTGTTTGAACTAGAAGGTGCTTACCAGTATATTACTGGTGGGGAATGACTAAATAAAACAAAATATTGATAAGATATCCTGGATGCAGACATAAGAGTCATGCATCCCACTCCACAGGATAAGAGTCTGTGTATCTTACCCGAAGGATGTCTCCAAACTCAGTGAGAAGCAGCTGCTTCAACTCTGTCTTGCTCAATGAAGCACATTCCCCGTGGTGTTCAGCATATTTCTGGAATACCTTACTCACATTGAGTATGCTGTTAAGAAGTTCAGGCATTCTGGCAAACACAGGTGAATCTAGAAGAAGAAGAAGAAGAAGAAGAAGAAGAGGAAGAGGAAGAGGAAGAGGAAGNAAGAAAGAAAGAAAGAAAGAAAGAAAGAAAGATAGATAGATTTTTTTTTTATTCTTGGGATGAAGGCACAGAGTCAACATTTCCAGTGACTGGTTTCTTGGATTTGGGAAGGAGGTTTAAACAACCATAGAGTCCCTTCTTAGCCGTAATTTTAGGCTAGTCATTGCATGATCAACAATGAGGCTCCAAATATCATACACTATCATGACAGTGATTTAAAAAGGATTTCTTTGCTAGAAAAAGGCAAATGCTTAAGAGACTATACATGTGTAGTCGATATTTACATGCTTTAGTTTCTACTCTGGGTAGAAATTGCTTGAGTGAGATTCTCACATGAGAACAAAAATAAAGGACAGCCCAAAGTTGGTGGGCAGAGGTCAGCATAGTGTGTGTAGCTTCCTGCCACAGTAAAGCATGCCATTGAAGAGGATCTGTCTTCTAAAGAGTTGCCTTTACTCAAGGAAGAAGGTAAAGTATCTCTTTCAGTGGTCCAAGAAATCTTTCTGAGAGGTTCATTTCTAGAAAATTCTTTTACCTGCTTATTAAATGTAATCAGTAAATGGAAAAAAGGTACAGAGAAAAACAGCAAGCGGACACACTGTACACAGGACAAGCAGTGCATAGTCAGATAGGTCAGCACTGGCTGTGTTTGGCAGCGGGGGTCTTCTGCTATCTGTATGCTAATATTCCTTCTTGTGGTACAAATATTCTAGTACCTATGCTCATAGGCTTCTGAAAATGAAACCCCAACTGCAAAACATAGGCATGCAACAATGCCTATACATGTAAGTGACAAATAACAGATTGCATGGGACAAGCTGAGTCTTTTGTGACCACTTATTATAGCGAAACTGAATATTGCTGAGTCCCCATGGCCCAGTCTTGTCTAACTTGCACATGAGGTAAAGACGGCACTACGGAAAAGCCAGCTATCAGTCATCCAGACTTCCAGTTTGGGGATCTGTAGGGTCCTCATCTCAGAGATTTACAGGTAGGCCATCCACCATAGTCTAAAACAGAGCCCTGGGAAGAAAGCAGAAAGATGCCCAAGAGTATCACCGGCAGGAATGGTCTCTGCCATCCACACTTGTGGATACTGCTGTTGCTCCAGCATGCATGCCTTACCTGCTTGAGGAAGAGTGAGCAGAAGATTCAGGAGCCAGGGAGGATGGTAGAGACTTGAAAATCCATCCTATTTATAGGGTTTTTAATTATCCTACCAAGTCATCCTGGGAGACACCCATTCTGTGGTAGGGCCTGAATCATTCTGGGTTCAACCCAGCTCAGCCCAGTTCAATCTAGCTCGACCTCTCCCTCTGCAAACCGTTCGGTTGATTTACTTCCCACATTTGCTCACGAACCTGTTTGTCATTGTAGTAGGTGACACTTTTCAAGTCTCAGCCCCACTTAATTAAGGGAGTGTGTGTGCTACATGCTGTGTGAACTGGAAAGACAGAGGTTCCAGCTGAATCGATCTTTAGAAATCGTTACTTGCCAAGGCCAATGAGGGTAGGGTAGACAACAGGTATACCATACCAAAGGAAGATGTTTATATGTTCTACTACAAAATTCCAGTTAAGTAGAGATTAGGGACTCTATACATTGGTCAGGATATAATTCTTGGAAAATATGTCTTAAACTTATATTTTGCTTGTAAAAGTAGGTGTTCATATATCCTACTGACCTATTTTTAATGGCTATTCTTTTCTGCAGGCTAGTAGAAGTAGTTGTACAATCAATTTTAGAGACATATTGGGTGGCAGGTGATGAGTGATTGTTTTGTTGTTGTTGTTTTGTTTTGTTGTTTTATTCGAGATAGGGTTTCTTTGTGTAACTATCTTTCCTGGAACTCACTCTGTGGACCAGGCTGGCTTCAAACTAGGAGATCCATCTGCCTCTGCCTCCTGAGTGCTGGGTGGGATTCAAGATGTGGGATTCACCAGTGCCCAGCATGACGCTTGAGTTTTTCAGTCTTACTAAAAGGTTGGAATTGGGGTATCAAGTGGGAGTTGATGATTTCTGTGACATAGAGACATTGTTCATGAACCAGGCCTCCACTTATTTTCCATCTCCCTAACACCTGTGACACATCGGCACAGTGTCTTCTCACAGAGAGCCTTAATAAATCTTCGAGGATTAAGTGAATTGTTGAATTGTGAGACACACTGGAGAATCTTGTGTAAGGAACAAAGAGTTTGAGAGTCACCTGCATGTCTGCTTTGTCTCACAGGTGCCAGCTGTATATAATTATATATGGAATATATAATCATATTGAATAATTGATTATATGATTATACAATTAGTTGCATAATTGATTATGTAATTAGTCTCCCAGTCAGTTACTTGTGATGACACTTTCTATTATTTGCCATGTCTCTAAGATTTTGCAAAAGAATCATAAAAGTTCAGAAAGATTTTAGTCTAATTGGCTTAAAGAAGCCTCACACAGAAAAGATTTGGAAAGACCATTGTAGGACTTGCTAAGTGTACAATAATTAGAAAGTCTAGGTGGAATCCTCTGGGCCAGACCTGGGTTTCCTTCAACTCTAGTTTTGTAAGCAAAGTTTATGTTGTTCTTTGAAACACTCAGGTAGGAAGAGAAGGGGAGAAAGCAAAGGCCAAAGTTGCATAGTTGAGAACTCCCACATGGCTCGAATTAGCATGGGTGCCCATGTCTGGGAAGGCAGAGAGTTATCACTGCCTTCTTAGCGGTAGAGGTAGAGAATGTGGGAGCTGAAAGGAAGCTTAGCCTTAGCTTCTTAATTTATAGATGAGGAAACTGCAGTTTCTAGTTATCCTGAGTGACCTGCTGAAGGACTCACAAGGCTGCAGAAGCCCGGCCTAATGCTCATGTTTACCTTCCCAGCAGAGTATGCTTTCCTCCTCCCCTCCCTTCCCTCCCCTCCAACTTTTCCTCTCCTCCCCTGCCCTATCCTGCCCTCCCCTTCCCTCTCCTCTCTTCTTCCTTCTCTGTCCTTCATTTCTTTATATCTATCTCTCTTTTCTGAGGTATGATCTACTATGTACACCCGGCTAGCTTCAAACTCATGACAATCATCCTGTCTCAGCCATACAGCTTTTAGGATTACAGGTGTGTTACTACACCTGGCTAATATACACTGTTTTGCATTCTATAGAAGATGTCTAGGGCTCAATTTAAGGGTTTATTTTAATAATAAATGTTAATTGGGTATGTTGTTGGTTTTTCTGTCAGCATTGTTTTGGGGGAGATTTTAAGTTTCTTGCAGTGTGTGACTAGTTGTCTCAGTTAATCTGGAACTGAGGAACTTCCTGAGATTAGACATGAGTGATAAAAGTGGAAGTTCCCCAGGCAGCCTGGAATACACAGATCACTGTCGTTTGTGGTGAATGGATGGACCTGAAAGAGGAATGTCAGAACAGGGAGGCCAGATAGGAATCTATAATGTGGCTTTGGTGAGAAGCAAGTGTAGGAGGATGGCTGGATGGATGAAACATGGAACAGATTTGGTGAGTGGAAAGGGAAGTGGGGATGTCAGGAATTGTCCCAAGGACTCAACCTAGGTGACTAAAAGGACCGTACTATAATGAAGGAATGTAACTTCTGAATGAGGCTGGTGGAACCTGAGACCAAGAGCCTCCACTGGCATTCCCCAGGTCTCTGCCTTTTGAAGGCTGCTGTCCTGCCTTTATAACTGAACTGATCTCGCCATATTGTCCTGACCTGATAACTGGCTAGTGCTGAGACTCTTAGCTTTTGCATCTATGTTTAGTACCCTACATTTTATTTCTCTTCTCACCTATTAGGATGGAAGATCTCAAGGCAGTGGGCTAACCATAGAGGTGAATAAGGGCATTTAGGATAGGAAGTGAAGAAAACAGATATCGCCATAGAGAGAACAATACTGTGGGAAGTTCCTGGGATGCGTGGCAGATGGCGTTTTTCTGATGTGAGGTGCTAAACAGGAAGTGCTCTTTGCTTGATGCTGCCGCAGAATTACACAAGGAGGGTCTTCAGTGCATGAATTCACTTAACACTTAAGCACTCTAGCATGGTCAGAATCTCCCAGTCAGTTATTCAGTGGGTACTTGTGAGCACATGGAAGACTGCTAATATGATTATGGGCCAGAGCTCAGTGTCAGTTGTCTTCCCAGATGTCCCTTACCTTTTTGTTGCTGTTGAATATGATTATGGGCCAGAGCTCAGTGTCAGTTGTCTTCCCAGATGTCCCTTACCTTTTTGTTGCTGTTGTTTGTTTGTTTTTGTTTCTTTGATACACGGTTTCTCTATAGCTTTGGAACTGGTCCTGGAACTCACTCTGTAGACCAGGCTGGCCTCAAACTTACAGAGATCTGCCTGCATCTGCCTCCTGAGGGCCGGAATTTAAAGGCGTGTGCCACCACTGGCCAGCTCCCCCACCTTACTGTTTTAAGACAAAGTCTCTCACTGAACTAGAGTTCATATATTTCTTTTTTGAGATAGGATCTCTTGGCTGTCCTGGAATTCACCTTGTAGACCAGGCCAGCCTCAAACTCACAGAGAGCTCCTGAGTGTTAGGGCTAAAGGAGTATGCGACCACACCCAAGGCACTCACCATTTTTGCTAGACTTGCTGACCAGCAGGCCCCAGGGCTTGGCCCTGTCTGCCTCACCAGCACTGGGGTTATAGATATATGCTGCTGTGCTAGATTTTGGCATGGTTGCTGAGGATCCAAAGTCAGACCCTCATGCTTGTGGGGCTAGCACTTTGTCAACCGAGCAATCTCCTTGGCCTCCCCAGTTCTCATTTTCAAAGGCCTTTAGTTTGTTGCTGGAGAGATGGCTCAGCACTTAGGAGCACCTGATGCTCCTGAAGAGGACTGAGTTTAGCTCTCAGCACCATATTGTAGCTTGTGACAATCTGTAGTCGTGACTACAGTTTCAAGGGATCTGATGTCCTCTTTTGGCCCCTGTGTGCACCGGACATGCATGTGGTACACAGGCCCATATAGGCAAAAACACTCATACATATATATCATTTTAAAAAACCCAAATCTTTTAACCCCACTAGGCAGTAAAATACATAGGAAGAAAGGTAGGTTTGGGGGACTTAGAATTAATTAAATTTTCATGTCTATAATGTTAATGTTAGGGAGGCCACAGCAGGAGGATCATAAATTTGATGACAAACTAGGTTCCATAGTAAGATTCTTATCTCAAACAAGCAAACAGTGTGTTTGCCCCACGCTGATGGAATTGTGGAGTGTTCTGAGTAATATTGGGCAGACAGACTTTGTAGAAGGTGGAAACTTTCATTTGGAAGCAACTTTCTGCCATTCTGTGATTCCAATCTCAGGCCTGGCAGGGACTTTAATTTATATTAACTCTTCTTTATCACAGTTTGATGAAGGCTGGCTCTTCCTCGAAGGAGAATGGAGTGAGCAGTCATGGCTGCCCTGCCATCTTATCAGAACCTATAAATTAATTGAAGACCTATGCCATTTTGCCTATCGTTTCTCAGTGTATTTTGATGCTCAAAGGTAGGAGGCTTTGAAAGTACCAGCTATTGTAGTCTCCCGTACTAGTCTCAGATAAGCTTTTTAATTTATGCTATTTTGCTAGACTGCAAAATAAGACATGGAGGAGGGAATATTATCTTCATTTTCTGAACAAGGGAACTAAGGGCGAGAGAAGATAAATAATGTGTTCAGGGTTGTGCTGCTTGCTCTTAGCTAAGGTCTGATCTCATGTCTTCCTCATTCCAAAGCCCTTCTTCCCAGACCTGTTTTGCTTCCCATTCCTCCGGGAAAGAAACAGTTTCCCACACAGACTAAAGTGAGAAGAACAAAAAACCTCACTAAAAATATCCTGTGAGGACATCTAGCATTGAAACGAGAATTTCCTTAGCCAAGCCTACATCTATTATTCCCATTGTTCCTCCAGGACCGAAAAATAGTTTCAACACTGCAAGTCCCTGCATTCTCCTTAGAGAGACAAACAGACAATTATGTATAGGACTCTCCATAGGAAACACAACCCTCTGCTTTGCTTTGGCAGTTGGCAGTGCTGAGGAGTGCACGCATGTGGAGGTCAGAGACAACTTATGGAGTCTCTCCTCTCCTTCCACCTTTACATGGACTCTGTGGATGGAACTCAGGTCACCAGGTTTACATTGTCAGGTGGCAAGTGTCTTAACTGGATAAGCCATCCCATCATTCCCCTGTCTGATTCTCAACCCTGTTGCAAGCCTTTGGTGTTCATTTACCTTAGATGAAGATATGCCTGCTGGGCCTGACAGACATGAGTTTGAGTTAATGGATTTTTCCGGAAGATTCTTTGCTGTATTTTGGCCAAATCACCAGATATGATTATCACACAACTCTCAGACTTCCTTCTTCTGATGAAATGCTGGGTGGAGGGAGCTTCAGTGAGATAAAGCCCACTGAATCCCAAAGACAGCTGTTTGGATTCCGAGGGAAGGCTCCTGACCGGTGCTAGTTAGGCACGTCAAAATGGCCACCTTCCAGAGAGCAGTGGGGCTAATTAATAGACACAAAACTCTTTTGAGATTTCTTGATATTCAAAGGTCATTTATTATCTTTTACATAAATAAATTGCCATTTTAAGTCTTCTTTTCAGTGAGCTACCTTTCTAATTATAGGTTATTTCCCTAAATGACATCTGTAGGAGTCAGTGGGTTTTTAGGCAATGCTGGCCTCAGCGATATCTTAGCCGTGTCAGAAAGTGTGTTCTTAGCTAAAAGGAGGAAGCCTGGGGGTCCTGGGGTACAGTGTTTCTAGATCCTTACCCCAGCAAGTATCTGTGCCTCTCATACTAGAGGACTCATAAGAGCCATCTCTCGTCTCCCCAATACCTCACGCTCTGTCATCCCCCAGCTGAAATGTGATCTTAAGCATCTGAAGCTATTGCTGAGCTTGACCTATGGAATTTTTAATTCCTAAAAATATGGCTAATAATACTACAGACCCAAATAGATGTCTTTAAGGTGGCGACATTTAGATCTTTCTAATTAGGTTTCTGGGGTGTTTTGTTTATTTCTTTGTTTGTTTTTGATGCTGTTGACTCTGTAGCCCAGGCTGTAAGGGAATACACAAGAGTGGCTTAGAACTCATGGCAATTCTCCTGTTTTTGTTTTTGGGGATTCTAAAGATAGGTTCTCACTGTTAAACAAACTTGCTTGGATCCTAGAATATAGGCCAGGCTGGCCTTGGATTAGCAATAATTCTCTGATTTTGCCTCTAAACCCAAGAATACAGTACTGGATCACTATATCTAGCCTGGTTTCTTTTTCCTAATGGTCTTACTTGAAGTTTGTAGCGCTGATTAATGCCTGTAATCCTTACACTTGGAAGGCTGGGGCAGGAAGGCTGCTGAGAGTTTGAGACCAGCCCCAGTTGCATAATGAGACAGCTTAAAATAAAAGCTCTGAGATAATTTATAAACCATACAAGTCACCACTGAAAGTGTACGGCTCAACACCCTGTAGTGTTGTCCAGCTACTGCCATAGTCTAATTTTGGGATACGTTTAGACAAGATTTTAATTGGAAATTATATGCCTGCGTGTTTGGGTATGTACACATGGGGGAAGGTGTTCCTGGGCATCAGCAGAGGAAACTGAAAGCGTTGGAGCTGGGATTGTGAGCTACTTAACATGGGTGCCTGGATCTGAGCTCTAGTCCTTTACAAGAACAGTCTGCACGCTTAGCCATCCCAGTCCCCAACGTTAGAACATTTTTGTAACCCAAAAGAAATCCTGTGCCCAATCACTACTCATCTCTTCTTCTTCACCCCATTCTTGAGAGTTGCTAAAACTTTGGATCTCTCTAGATTTTCCTATTCCAATCCTTTCACTTAGCATAATGTTTTCAAGGTTTATTTATTTTGTAGCATGTATAACTAATTCACTTCTATATTCAAGGAAATACTTCTAGGATATGAATGAACCACATTTTGTTTATCCATCCATCTTTTGATGGACATTTGGGATGGCTCAACTTTTGGACTCTTATGCATAATGATGCTATGAATAATCAGCTATTTTTGTGTTTTTGTTCTATGTTTTTGTTATTTTTCTTCATCTAGGAGTGGAGTTGCTGGGTCATATGGGAACTCTTTCTTTTAAAGGCCAAGTGTTTAGAGTTTCTTAAGATGAGAAGGGATGGTTGTTTTAAATGCCCTGGCTTGAGGATGACAACAGGCAAAACCTGCCCAGTTGAGCTGTCGAGAGGCAGAGCAAAGGTCAGGGATGTGGAGATACCTCTGTTGTTCTGCACCTCCCAGGGTCTTTCACAACTTATAGCTCAGCAGCTACCAAAGCACTTCTGGTAATAGGCATCTGATAAAGATTTGTTGATCAAAGGAATGCATATACCCCAAGGTAAAGTCAGAGTGGAGGAAGCTGGGTAGGGGAAAACAAGCTTTGCAATCTGTGAATTTTTCATTATAGTTTAGGCATTATTATGGTTTCACTTGATGAGTGTTTTCTTTGCTCCCTGGAACCTCTGGTGTCAGCCGTATTTGAATGAACTCGGGTATGTGATGTGTGGAAGGAAGCCTGTGAGCTCCCATTTGCTGCTGGAGGTGAAGCAGTTAGATATTCTGTTTTCCCCATAACCTTTCCTTGCTCATCACCCTAGTACACCAAAGAGCTCGTAGCTCAAAAACTTGAAGGTTTCTTCCCTCAAGGCTCTGACTCACGGTGAATGTGGAAAAGACACTATTATGTCATGGTTCAATTGTCCCTGTGTATAAACTGAGGGAAGGAGTTGAATTAACAACTGGAGGAAACTTTGCATGCTGGTATTCTGGGTAAACTTCACTCTTCTTCCGTCCTCCTTACTCAGCACAGGTCCTCAGTTTTGTTTGTTAGGATGGTTGTCGTATAGGTGGCTATACATCTTGCTGTCTGCGTCTTCTTTTCCAATATATTTCTCGTACTATCAGATTAATTTTCTCTTCTCAAGATGAATTTTTATTTTATTTTAATTTAAATATACTGAATTGAATCTTTGAGAATTTCATACGTGCTTCAGTGTGTTTTGATCACATTTACCCCCCTTTTGTGTTTCTAATGCTCCACTTCCCCAGGGTTGCTATTTTCTCTAAGAACAAAGGGAATTAGTATTCTACAGAAGTCCAAAGGACAAAATTATTTTTTCTTTTCTTTTTTGGATTTTTGAGATAGGTTTGAGAAAGAGTTTCTCTGTGTAGCCTTGATTGTCCTGGAACTCACTTTGTAGACCAGGCTGTCCTTGAACTCAGAGATCCACCTACCTCTGCCTCTGGCATGCTGGAATTAAAGGTGTGTGTGTGTGTGCCACCACTGCCCAGCAAGTACAAAATTCTTAACATACTATTTAAGACCTTTATGGTGAACGAATCTTTTCAATTTTAGGTTTTCTTACTTTTTTCTTTCTTTCTCCCTTTTTCTTTCCTTTTTTTTAAATATAGATTTTCTTTATGTTACACTGGAGGGCCTTGAATTCACAATTCTCCTCCCAGTGCTGAGGTTCCAGGTGTGAACCACTACATCCAGCTTCTTTCTTTCTATTTTTTTCACACTGCTTCTTCCTTTTGGACCTTATTCTTTCTACATTTATCTATAAAGATGCTACTCACTTGAGTTATCTTTTCTATAAAACATTTCCAAGTATACTTCATGAGAAATCTTCTATGCTTGCCCTCTCACCGTTTTCTCGTTTGAACCCTGTGGATGACTATACCCAGTCTCAGTATCACCAGAATCTGAGCTATGGGAAAGAGAAGATTTATCTTAATTCATCTTTCTATGTTCTACAAGTTCTGTCCTCTACAAGGCAGACTTTGTTAGCAGAAGCTGGGGTGGCTTTCTCTAGTTCATGTGCTGTGGGTAGGTAATAAAGCATACGCTAAGCTCCTGTTTCTTGTGTGTAATTCTTACCTCTGAAATAGGTGATGAATTCTCTGAGGACAGAGACTTCCTTGTCCCCTTCCTTGCGTTCCCCTATGACCCTGCCACAGTACTGGGTCCCCTTAGCGATGGAATGAACTGGGTGATTTTCTACCTCTTCAAGTCTATAGACACTGAGTTCTCATTTAAGATTCAGTCTGTTTGTAAGTTTTTGACTCTTGTGACATATGAACAACATGAGGACAGGAAGGTGAGGTTGTTGGACCACAATAATGTCAAAAGGTCCAGGGAATGGTAGCCAGTATGAAGACGTTACACACAGAAGGGACAGAGGAGCCCCATTTGTTCCATAGATAGAACTATATGTCCAGTCTCTCAGGGTCAACTGGGAGGCCATTCCTGAGGTGTATTATGAGGCTCAGAGGAATCACTTACAGGTGGCTGGTTTATCTGTGATGTGCGTGAGGCAGTCTGGAGCAGGCAAGCTGAAGTCAGTGCTGGGTGAGAATCAAACTCATAGAGCAGTGGTTCTCAATCTTCCCAATGCTGTGACCCTTTAATACAGACCCTCGTGTTGTAGTGACCCCAACACGAAATTATTTTCATTGATACTTTGTAACTGCCATTTTGCTACTGATATAAAGATCTGTGTTTTCTGATGGTCCTAGGTGACCCCCACAGAGGTTGAGAACTGTGATCATAGACCCTCCAGAGTTCCTCTTGCTCTGTTTCAGATGCAAGCAGGTTGATGTTCAAGCCATCCTCGGCAAGTATAAATTCTATGGCTTCCAGGAGAGTTGATGCTTACTGTTCCACGCTCCTGCCCACGTCTCATTCTCTCTGCTGTCCAGCGTAATAAGATGCTGAATCCACGGTCCCAAGAGATCATAGAGAGAAAAGCAGGTGGACAGGGTGAGGATGGCAGCACATACCTGTTAATCTCTCACTCCAGCACTTGTGGGTAGGGATACGGGGCAGGAAGAAAGTGAGGAGTTCAAGGCCAGCCTGGGACACAGAGTGAGTTCAAGGTCAGCTTAAGCTAAAATATTAAGACTCTGCCAGGAAAAGAAAAAAAGGGAAAAAGAAAATAAGAGAAAAGTAGTGAGCACTAGGAGCAAGCCATTTGCAAACTTGGTTTGGCTGTGTAAGGAGAATAATCTGGAGTTTTTGCCAACAAAGTTCAGCCCGTGGATTAGAGGTCAGAAGCCACTGGGGTTGGCCTAAGGGCTTTGATGGATTCTCTGTGACTTGTTGCCTGGTCCCATAAATAAGGTCAACTAATGCTTGAGTGATATACCTATGGTCAGGTCCACCTAACACACTCTTGGCATAGGAATGAACAGGGCAGAAGAATGGGGTCGGGGCCAGGAAGAGTTCTCTTCATTTTCCTTCACTGGTTCAGCCGTTCATTTGTTCATTTATCCTTTTGTCAAAATGTTTAGTGAGTGAGGAAGTCATTCCTGTCGGGGGAGAGAGGATTCTGGGAAGAAGTTTTTGGAGAGCTGAGGGTCATAGTTGGAATAAAAGTGGAATTTCACCACTATGCTTCTACCCCTATAGTGAGACAAGCCTGGACAAGCACTCTCCCCCTGCTCCTAATGCCAACCCTCCCACAGCCTCAGATCGCTTTGTGTGTCTCAGCTATGACTTGGCTTAATTACCACACTCCTTTGCCATGAGAGCCCCGCCTACGCATAACCTTTAAACCCCAGCTCCCTTGTTGTGGTCATAAAAGATCCACATGGCCACAGTTACCCTGCAGGAAAAGAATCATGTTTCTTCCACCTTCCTGTAGAAGGAGTAGGGGGAAATTGGCTACAGTTCAGAGCTTAGTAGGGATGAGGGAGTAACCGGGAGTAGAGGAGAAGGATTTTGTCTTGACATGTTTACAGGGCTGGACAAACTCAGAAGGTGTCTGTCTGCCTATGTGTGTACCTGCCTCCATTTCTCTGTGCGGCATGGCAGTCTGCTCATGGTGGCATCAACAGGAGTTCAGAGCCTGATTGTGCACCGTAAGATCTGCAATGGAAAATGAGTGTATGAAGGTTAGCTGCAGCTTGGAAGGACCAGAACTCTACACCTTAAGACCTGTAGGCGTCATTCAGTAGCTTTCTTATCTCTGACAAAGAAATTTAATCTGTAAAAAGAAAAAGAAGATTTTTTTCGCAAGATCATTTAGTGTTACACAAAAAGTCAACACTAAAGCGACAGTTAGAATCCAACTTGCTTATGATGGATGTGACTAGTGCATGCTTGAATCTCAGTATTCAGTGGGGGCAGAATGATTGTGAATTTAAGGATGGTCTGGGATGTCTTAAGCAAATCTAAATTATCCAACACAGGTGTGTTTTCTGGGGAGTCTGTCTATGGCACATACTATTCTGTAATCACATTTAATAATCTAATCCAAGATAGAGAGATGTACCTGAGGGACAGGCAGACATAAATCGACACCTCAGGTTCTTGAGATTGCTGCAGGGTCCTGTGTGCTCATGGTTGAAACTGTTTGGTCTAGGTCTGGCATGGGGAGCCTGCACCCTTCTCTGCTGACAATATCTAGTCAACGTCTGGAAATTCACTTAGGTACCAGAGATGTAGAGTTCCACCAGTGTACTGCTGAGGTGATTTCAGCTTCCACTGGTGGAGTGTGTCAGGAGTTCCATGGTTTTATGAGCAGAGATTATTATTATTTAATACCCTAGCCACCCACAGAGGGGAGATGCTGCCCTGCTTGCCCTGTCTGAAAAACAAGAGAACCTTGTGATGTTTGCCATCAGTTTGAGTCTTGAGAACGTGGGTCATACACAGTAGGTGTTCCTAAAGCTGCGTTTTCACTTTGTCATAATGTGGCCTCTCATAACCCGGCATTAACCACCTAACTCCACAGATCAGTCCTCCAAGAGCAGAGCGTCTTACAGATGAGGAGGCGGGCAGAATGGGGAAGACAGCGCATTTTCTGACTTTCCTGGGGATCATGATTTTGAATGATTATCTCTAATCCATCAGCAGTGCCATGGGTTTCAGCTGTGGGCAAACAAATGCTAATAACATGTTCAGTGAAAGACATTTATAATGTAAAGCAAAAGAACTGCACTGCCGGGGAGGGGGGAGACTCATCTGGAGTCCAAAGCTCTAGCTTCTGCTCCTGTATTCAAACTCACTGAACTGGAAGGACTCATTCAGTGAGTAGGCAAGGCGATGTCTTGCTGTAGACACGCCATGCAAAGGTAGATGTTTGCCACCTCCTCTCTTCACGCTTGCTCATTCACCTGGAACTCAACCATTCCATTGTTACACACTCACGTTTTCCTGTCACCTGGAAGTGAGTCTTCACATGGGTCCTTAGTGCCAGATCAGTAGCTCCTGCTTCATGTGGCATCTTCCCGTCAGAAGCCAGCTTTTGCTTGCTTTCGTTATGCAATCTTGGTCACCTGGTAGTGTCCCTCTGCATAAGTCTTCCCAGAATGTATGGAATAATGCAGGTCACAGTGGCAGTCCAGTCTCTCTAGACTTACAATAGACCTCACATCTGCCTCCTATCTTCCCATTACAGCCTCAGTTTCCCCCTTTAGGTTGTAAGCCGAAGAGCCTTTTGGAGGGTCTCATAATCACTTCTGCAGTATGGAGTTGTCGTGATCACAAATGCTAGGAATGGAATGCAGCTTAGCGGAACATGTCTACCATGAACTACGAGAACATGCCTAACATGCACAAAGGCCCAGGCTGAACCTCTAGGGGTTCAAAACCAAGCAAGCAAGTAAGCAAGATTGTTTAGAACATAGCAGCAGTAAAGCTTATTAGCTGCTTTTCATATCAATTTTTAAGACTGGGTCTTCTGTGGCATAGGCTGGCTTTGAACTTTCTATGTGGACTTCTGATCCCCTGCATCCATTTACAGAGGGCTGGGGTGTACCACCACGCCCAGTTTATACAGCAATGAGCTGGAACCCAGGTTTCCTTCATGTGAGGTAAGCACTCAGCATATGGAAGTCTTAGTGTGATCCCCACCGGATGACTACTTAACACATGATAACTATTACTGTTATTATCATCCTAAACCTGCCAAAATTCTCCATCTAGAACAATAGCTGTGCATCACGGTGCAGGCAAGGGGCCCAGGGACCTACGCACATTGAGGATGTGCCCCCCCAGATATGTGTTTGCACTCCTCTTGGCCATGTATTTCCACACTATGTTGTTACCTCTTGTGTGACATTTACTCCCCAGCTGCCCCCTCGACTCTCCTTCCTGCTGAACTATGACTTCCTAAGGGCTCTGCCTCTACATGCTTAAGAAAAGAATAGATTAGGAAAAATGTAAAAGGCAGCTAATAACTTGGGATCTCCTAACCTTAGGCCCTTGTGCATGCTCTTCCCACTGTCTGTAATGCTACTGCCTCAGAGAGTTACATAGTTTAAAGGTTTGCTTTGTTCAGATGACTGAGTTATCTGACCAGGTGTCCTGCCCACCTTGTAGGAAACAGAAGACATCTCTTCATTTTCTGTTCCCTTCTTCTCTCACCTTCTTCTTAGCATCTCCCCATATCCTAGTTTAGTACATATTTGCTCACTTACATCCCCTATTGCTTACAGTAAAAATAAAAATATGTAAGCCTTTTGCAGTGTCAGTGTCTAGAACATTGTTGATCCATGGCTTGGTTCTCAGGACATGGTGCTTGTGTGTGCTTCTTAGCCTCTTGCCCACCCTGTTCCAGGCTCTACCTTTTACTTTTCTGGAGCTATGTGGCATTGGGACATGCTATGCACAAGGTAGACAGAACCCAGGTCTTTGTAGACCTTCTGGTCTGAAAATGGCAAGTGGCTTTCTCACTTTTCTGGGCCATGTTCAGGAACTGTGGCAGCCAGGGAAACAACTGAGTCCCAGCCAGAGGGGCCTGGGAACCTTCCCTGATGACATGGAAGCTGGGTTGAGGTTGTCTCTTCCTCATTTCCAGAACCTTGCTCTTATCTTCTGTTCTTTCTTGGGCCAGACTTCATTACTGAGCCTCTCTCAGCTGTCATTCCCCAGTGTATTAGAGATAATAGCTGTTCCACCCACACACTTGCAAGAATGCGGGAGTCTTACAGGGGATTAGTGGCATTTTAGATTAAAGACATGGTGACAGTCCAAAGGCTTCTGAGTCCTCCTGAGTTAGGGACCTTAAGGTGAACTGCTGAGCCTTGCATATCTCATGGGGCAGTTCTGCTTCCCTGTGGATTTGTGTGGCCTACTGCTTGGAAAACCTGGGAGCAGTTGTATAGTGTGTTAAGCCCCTGTGTTTGGAACCTCACCTCCCTCTCTTATTGAGCTTGTGACAACAGAGATCAAAGAATGTGGCACCTTATTAACTCGTCAAATATGTGTATGACAAGTGTCAGGAAGGCTTATTGATGACCAGCCTCAGTCACAGTGGGGCATTCTGCAGATGCTTTGATAATGCTCTTGTCTCTTGTGTGGTAGAACTCAGGGAACTAGATGAGGATCTGTGGTTTTGGAAATGGGGGTGGGAGGCTTTTTGGTGTCTGGGATTTCATTACCTGACTCTGTTTCCCCTTCTGTCTTAGTTGGCTCTCTGTTGCTGTGATAGAACACTGACCAAAACCAACTCAGGGAAGAAAGCATCTGTTAGAAAGAGAAGTCTGCACCGGAGTTCAAGTCCGGAGCCTGGAGGCAGAACCAAAGCAGAGGCCGCGAAGGAATGCTGCTTATTAGTTTGTTCACCATGGCTAGCTCGGCCTGGCTTCCTGATACATAAGGAACACCTGCTTCCTGCATTGTTCACAGTAGGATGGGCCCTGACACATCAATCACTAACCAAGAAAATGCCCCACAGACTTGTCCACAGGTCAGTCTGGTAGAGGTTATTCCTCAGTTGAGGTTTCCTCTTCTTTGATGACCCTAGCTTGTGCCGAGTTGACAAAAACTAACTAGAGCCCCTTCAGAACTCCTGGCTCCCAGTGAAAATGGTCTCCGTACTGAGCCCAGAAACCTCCAAAAGTCTATTCACAGGCAAGTCTTCTCTGAAATGTGTTTCACGCACGAAACACCCCTGTTCTTTGGTCTTTCTCAGAACTGAACTTGAAGGTGAGCAAATTAAGGACATGTTGTTCCAAAATATGGCTAATTGTGTATTTGTATCGCAAGCTAAAATCACTTGAGGATTGTCTCGGAAAGGGCCATTTAACTTGTGGGGATGTGCTTTACACCCCTGAAAATAGCCCTGATCACCAGAGACTGGGTCCTGGGTCTGCAGTGAACCCAGATAACTAGCTTGGTTAAATAAAGCATTAGTGTGGTTGTGTTCCACTCTCTGGAACTGTCTAAAGAGAATTGTGGCACAGAACTCTGTTCATAGACGTTCATGTCACCACCACCACCACCACCACCGCTGCTCACCACCAGCACTACCCACCACCGCCATCACCATCACCACCTCCACCACCACTATCACCCACCACCTCCACCATCACCCACAACCACCATCACCACCACGACCATCACCACCATGACCATCACCACCACGACCATCACCATCACTATCACCCACCACCACCATCAGCACCACCCACCAACACTATCACCACCACCACCACTGCCACCACCACCCACCATGGCCACTAGATGGCTTTCTTGGCTCTGCACCCCTCAGTGGGAAAGAGTGTTTCTCCCGTTTCTCCCAGTCACAGCACTCCGCAGTTACTCATAATTCTTTGCCTGATGCTGAGGCCCTGTGAGCCTCCCCCTCCTGCAGGTCACTGTTTCCACTGTTCAGGTCATATTTAGGCAGCCCTGTTGATGAGGCTTTGGGGTTAAAGCCTGCTATGTTTTCTTGGAGCACAATAATGTCTTTATACTGCCGTTTACAGGTGCTTTATAAAACTCCTGTGTGTTAAGCTAAAATGGGAGGCTGGAGATGTGCCTACTTATTAGGGCACTGGGTCAGATCCCTAGAACCACACACCCTGGGTATGGAAGTTCCTGCTGTAATCACAGCACTCCAGAAGTGAGGGTAGGAGGATCAGAAGTTCAAAGTTGTCCTAGGCTCCATAGTGACTTCAAGGCTAGCCTGTGCTATGTGAGGCCCTGTCTCCAAACAGAGGAAAATAGAATAAGTAGGGCCTTTATTCCCACATAAGTTTGCAGTTAACATATTTTCTGAACTCAGAGAATAGCTCTGGTATAATTTTTTGGTACAAGTATAATATGATTTGGTATAAGTGTAATATGACTTCCATATTTTAAAATCCTTTTAGATGTGTAATTAAAGATTTTCTCCAGTCCCCAACTGGAAGTGGGTAGTGGCCGTGGTAATGATGTGTTACAGAGCAAAGAAATACATGTAATAGAAGACTAGTAATTGTCTTCCAAGTGATGGGCATGCGTAACTAAAATTCATTTGTTTTGTAATCAGTACTTGGCAATATCTATGTGAAATGACATTAAAATGGAAATATTCAAATGGAATTTTCAAACATTATACATCAGCATAGTTGCATATTTGGTAACTGGGGACCAATAACTTTGAATTCCAATCAAATGTAGTGTTACTTCTTCAAGAATTTTGTTTTTATTATTGCTATATTTGTTACCTTTTTTTCACCTAACAATTACATGTTTTAGATTTTGCCAAAAAAATTGTTATGATTTCTGTTTTGCTGCATATGGGTTCCTATGTACTATTCCTTAACTCACAAATACCTAGGATTATCAGTTTGGTCTTTACAAAAGTTAGTTCACTCCTGATTTAACCTATAGCAGAACAACAAGCAGAAAGACAGATGGCAGACAGACAATAATCATGATGTCAAATATTTAATACTTTTTTCTTGTCTGTAAATATGCTCTGGAATCTCAGCTAAATCCTTAGCTCTGCAGTGTGGCTGATTCCTTTTGTAGCGCTGTGTCATTAATGGAGAGGACACCCCTTACTGCGAAAAGCAATTTAATTAGCTCTGAGTCAGTTCTATGCAATGTATTTATGAAGCCCTCCATTGGCAATCAGGAAGCTTAAGGAGTTAGTCGTTTGAATTGGTCTGGCTGGTTTTTCCTTTCAGGGAGCCCTGTCTCTCTCTCTCTCTCTCTGAAGTAGGAACAGGAAGGGAGGAGGTTGAGGATGAGCTCTGGGCCTGAAATGGTTGTGCAAGGTGCTGAGTTCAAAGGCCTCTGGGTTGCCTGAGAGATGGAGTCGAGAGAACAACAAAGGCCATCTTCTCCAGCCCAAGGGTGGTGGGGCTCTGGCAGGGATCAAGCGTAGTTAGGGTTTGACTGAGCCCTTTCTCTAGGCCAGGGAACCTTGTTCATTCTTCTGCCACCTTCGTGTTCTTCTGTATATTTCTGTAGGGGAGAATGGAGAAAAGCAGCTCCCTTCACCAGCCTCACATTATGCTGAACTGTCTGAACGCAGGGTCTTTCTCCCTCCCCTCTCCTCTCCCTTCCCTCTCCTTCTTTATCCCCCAGTTTTCCTCCTCCCACTCTCTCCCCTCTCTGTTTGGAGATAGTAGTCAGGGCCTTGTGTATGGTA
The DNA here is from genome assembly GCA_001685095.1 of Ellobius talpinus. NCBI lineage: Eukaryota > Metazoa > Chordata > Mammalia > Rodentia > Cricetidae > Ellobius > Ellobius talpinus. The sequence continues at coordinate 19,548 of LOJH01010700.1, forward strand.
AGAATGTACTTTACACCGAACTCCTGAAGACAGACTTCATCTTATTTTGCTTTGCATTCCCACTTAACGCCCACTAATAATCATTACAATATGCTATGTACACAGCGTTGTACATTTCACAAAGCATTTCCTCATCCAGTGTCTCATTTGACCCCATGTGAGACACGTGAGTGACTCCATGTCAATAAGATGAGCAAAATAAAGTTTAGAGAAACTAATGAATGGACCAAGGTTCCACAGACAGTATGAGGTAGAATTAGCACTGAGCCCAGATTTCTTCCTCTGAGTCTCATGCCGGTTTCCTCTGGTGGCACTATGCCATCCACTGTTGGCTAGTCGGAGGGTACCTGGGAAGACTTCTTCCTTCTAATGTTACTATGTCAAAAGCACCACCATTAGATTATCCCACCTCTCTCTTGGTGCACCCTCTTCCAAAATAAGGAGGGAGGCCTTGGGTCAGAACCAACGTAGGGGTGGTCATAGGGGAGCCCCTTTCTTACCTTGTTTGTACCCAAGACAAGAATGTTAATATTAGGAGTTTTACAAGAAGAGGGAATGACACTTCAGAAAAGTGAGGGATGCTGGGTACACTCAAATTTCTCTCTTTCTAACTTACAAGTTTTATTAATTGAAAGTCTTTTAACTAAAGATTTCCCCCATTCCACAGTTTCTGTTTGGCATCTCATGGGACTCACAAGTCTTTCTGTGGTTGAGAAAAATAAACTTGTAACACTCTCAAGTGATGTTAATGACAGAACTGTGGGCTCAACCTCCTGTCCCATGCAAGCCCTCTTGGTTTACTGCCTCTGCTGGCTGGGCCATTCCATCAGATGAAAGAAGCTCTCCCTAGGGGACAGCTTCTCCCACCCCTGGGTAGCTCCAGCCCTGGGACATATTGGTATACAATCTGCCTGGGCCTCTCCTTTTTGGTTTCCATCCTGCCTTTGGAACTTTTAAATCAACACTTAAATCCTTCTTGTATGTGGCTTCAGAAAAATGACCAGTGTTGCTGTCTCTAATGTTTTATTATTTGTCTCTGGCTTCTGTTATTATTAACTTTTTCTCACATGGTGCAGTCTCCAGAATATTCTCAATCCTGGCTGCTGTCTTTAGATGTTCTGTAGTTTGTTAGCTCCTCTCATAAAACATGGCACTCAGAAGTCCACATGCTCATTTGTATGCAAATATTTACATAGTTTGTCCTATGCCTGCAGGATTGCATTGTTTCTGACAGTTACGCTAGATTGATGTTAATAGTCAAATCACCACACATGTACACACACGGAGCTACAAGCTGGGGTCTGTGAAGGATCTCATCAAGCCAGGGACTACTTAGCTGCTAACGCCAGCTTGAAGGAAGATGGTGCCCTCTGCCAGCGAGACAGACACAGAGCCTCATAGACCATACAGTGGATTCAGGATGGCGAGTCTTGAGAACTCCACAGTCCTTTTGGTCTTTTTGACCACTTATTCCAAGAAGAATTTCAGGTACTTTCAGATCTGTTGGAGTTGTGATCAAACTCATTATAAACCTCTTAAATCTGACTCCCTTTTCTTCTTCTTGGGAGAATATTGAGGCAGAAGCAGAATAAAGTTACAGTAAAAAAAAAGGTAAAATAGATAGATAGATAGGTAGATAAATAGATAGATAAGGAAGTAAGCAAAGAAACAAATAAATGGTCTTGGGAAAGGCTCAGTTCCTTAGACACAGCCAATTCTGGAGGTTGTTTGTATAGATCTTTTATTTAAATAAATTATTTTGTTTAAATTGACTTTAAGAGTTGTCCCTCAGCACAGGCTACAGTCCCAGCAGATTCTTTCCTGGAATGCCTGAGTGGGTCAGAGGTGGCTCAGCTATTCCAGGCTGTCTCTCTGGCTGTGCCACAGAGCTCTGGAGTTGACTCTGAGCAGCAGAGGTTTGTAGGGCTCCTCCTGATACCATCAGTGCACAAATCACATGACACTCACAGCGAGACGCTGCTCTGCGGAGACCTAGTCTCCAACCCTTGGCTCATTGATAACAAGAAGCCATCAAGTAGCTACTTGTATCACTATTCTTGTTAATATCATCATTGTTATTGCTCCTGTGCCCTGATTGTTCCACTCATTGCAACAATCTGAAGGAGTTTCTGGCAGCCAGTTGCTCTGGGACCAGGTTAGCTCACTCCAGGTCAGAAGTAGCTAGAGGGCCTTATAAAGTGTCCTGATGAGTAAGGTGTGTCTCCTGTGACAGCTGGAGTCAGTGACACACTTCTGATCTTTCACTGCACGGGGCACCTTGGGGTGAGAAGGCTGAATAGCATAAGTCATTGAGTTTAGAGGAGTTTGATCTCCATCTCTAGGGTAGGTCCCCTTGATATTCAGTGCTTCTCTAGGAGCTAGGCTCAAAGAGATTGAGATTTAGGCCAAAAATAACAGACACAAAAACCCTGGAAGAGAACACAGAAAACCCTAACCCCTGTAGAACTTTTTGAGTTAACTCATATGGTAGGGCTTGGCTGCTAGTTCTATCTAAGGCAGTGACTCTCAACCTTCCTAATGCTATGACTCTTTAATACAGTTCCTCATGCGGTGGTGATCCCCAACCATAAAGTTATTATTGTTGCTATTTCATAACTGTAATTTTGCTACTGTAATAAATTGTAATGTAAAAAGTTTTGGAGACAGAGGGTTGCCAAAGAGGTCACAACCCACATCGTGAGAACTGCTGGTCTAAGGCCTTCACAGAAATGATTATTTGAATATGCTTTAAGAACAATTGGTGAGCTTACAGCACCTCCTAAAGGAAACACCTTGAAATAACCACCCTGGTGTGAAAATTGATATAGACTAATCTGTAGGTTTGGAAATTATTGTGAAAGAACTTGTTAACTTGCAGTTTTAAGAAGAAGAGAGTGAGAGAAGTTAAATTAAAAGTTTCCTTTAGTAATGCCAAGAGAAGGGGAGTCTGGCTCTGTGTTTTAAAGTATCTCTCACAGTGTCTTGATTCTCTGTTGTTTGTTTTGTTTTTGATTCTCTAATTTTTGTAAACGTATGTTGTATAACACGGGCATTTTACTGATCTTATGTGACAATACAGGCGTGCCCTAATGTCCTGGTGGGATGATAAGGCCCTGTGTCTAAGAGGTAAGAATATTTCTGCCTGGCTTGACAGCTCAGGGTACTGAAGGTGGTTACAACGAACCTGGTTGAGCCTCAAGACCCCCAGGTTAACCCTTGAGTGACATGTCAGCCACACCCTTCCAGTGCCATAACCTTGCTCCATGCTATTCCCCAGAGCTGGCTGCTACTCTGGATGTTGGTGTCACAGATTTCTGAGGGAGGCTTCCCATGGGAAGCTGTCACATGTCCACGGGTGTTGCGCTCTCCTGTGATGGATGTAGGTATCCTGGAATACCTGCAAGTCGAGACTTGTAATGAGAGTCTGAAAACTGGGCTTACATTACATTTTTCTCAACTTTGGTCATATGATGTTGGTCAGGTCCTTCTGCCTCTATTTTTCGTACTTTTTTTTTCCAAAATGCAATATAGCCTAAAGTTGGACAAAAAAACCAGAGTAATTGCCCCCTTTGATGCTATTGGTATTGGTTTTGGCTATAAGATGCCCAGGCATGGCTTTGGGTGTATAACTCAAGCTAAGAGGAACTACACATCTCTCTGTAGTACTTGGCACTAGCACCAAGTCATGGAACTACACTGGAATTTGGCATTTCTGTTGTGCTTTGCTCTGGTCCTGTTCTCTGTGGTCTTTTTCTGCCAGATTTCATCTCCTAACATTATGACCAACAGTATACATGAAAACTTAATTATGCATATAGTCTAAAGAGACCATTTAAAATTTGTTCTGTCTTCATGTGTGCTTGTGTGCGTAAATGTTCACTATTTTTGCATGGATGTGGATGTACATGTGTGGATGCAAATGTATGTGGGGCTAAGGTGGGTTCTGGGACTCACCCTTCACCTAATTCATTAGGCAGAGTTTGTCAATAAAATCCAGAGCTCTTCAGTGTGTGATGTTTTTCTAGCTAGCTTGTTTTGGGGATCTTTCATTCCCAGCCTTTCTGAGACTGGAATAACAGATGGGCTGCCACACCCATCCCACATTTGTGTGGTGTTTCTGGGATCTGGATTCCTGTTTCATCGCTTTCCAGGCAAGGGACAAGCATTTTTGCCCCAGAGCCATCTCTCTAGCCCCAAGATTCCCTTTAGGAATGTGTGATCTATTTTTTAGATAGGAGGCTTGCCTATGAAAGAGGTGTAAAGCTCCTAAGTTAATGGCAATGTAGTATATCCATGAGCACAGACTGAAACCCAAAAATGAATGGAATCTGTGTTTTATTGCTTTCTAACTATTGTGAGCCAGCACAGGCTACAGCTCATCCCTCAGGCTAGAGCAAATGATCAGCTGAAGATGTGACCAGTGAATTGGAAAGACAGTATGTTTCCTGGATATAAACCTATTTCAGGGTTGGCTGTTTGCTTCTGTGTGGCTAGGGAGGAAAGCTTTTGCTTGTCACCAACCTTTTGTGTATAAAACACTTATCGACTCCTAAAGTGTTCTTGGGGCCTGTTGGTATAATAATTACCCTCCACAGACATAGAGACTTAAGGGTTTGACTGGATAGGCTTGTAAGTGGCAGAGATGGCACCCATGCAGCAAGATGGGGTTAGCCTTATTTTGTGAGGCTTAAATATACTAATATAAAACTATAATCTAACTTCCTATTTTTAAAAAAAGGCTTTGCATTTAAAAAACTAGCTTAGAGAACAGGAATTTTGTTTTATTAACCTTATAAAATGTCACATTTAAATTTAAATTAATGATGGGCGATGGTGGTGCACACCTTTAATCCCAGCATTAGGAAGGCAAAGACAGGTGGATCTCTGTGAGTTTGAGGCCAGCCTTGTCTACAGAGTGAGTTCCAGGACAGTCTCCAAAGCTAGAGAGAAACCTTGTCTTGAAAAATAAAAAATAAAAAAAGAAAGAAAGAAAAGCCTAAAGAAAGACAAAGAAAAAAAGCCTAACAATTAGATTTTTGGGGAGGGGGTTTCTCTGTGTAATCCTGGCTGTCCTGGAACTCACAGAGATTTGCCTCCTCTGCCTCCTGAGTGGAGTGCTGGGATTACTGAGTGGGCCATCGCCCCTGACCTCCAACACTAGGACCTGAGTAAGGAGAGCGGGGCAGGATAGAGGAGGAGTTCCAGATTAACATGTGAAAGGTGACAGCTAAAGGCTGGAAGCCTGGAGAAAAACAGAATATGCAGAAACATGCTTAGCATGCAAATGATTGATAATGATGACAATGCACCCCCTCCATTTAATCTGTTGGTGCGGATGCTTAGCATGTAAATTATTGATAAAGATGACAATGTATCCCCTCCATTTAATATGTTGGAGCAGATGCTTAGCACGTAAATGATCCATCAAAATGACAATGTACCCCCTTCATTTAATCTGTTGGAGTGGAGCCAGGTCTGGCACAATGCCATGCAGACAGGTAGATCTCACTACTTTAATAAACTATCTCTTCTCCTATAACTACTCTGTAAGATAGACATCAGCAGGTGCCCTCCAAACTCCTGTCTGTGTCTGTAACAAATATAAACAGGTCTTAGTGCCCATTAGGCTGAAGCCTGCCCCTTGTTGGAAAACCCTGCCTTAATAGTAGGGAAAAATGTATTATAAAAAATTATTTCTAGTATGGCATTCTTATTCAATTATATGGCAGTTGTGAAAATCATCTTAATGGATAAATATGTAAATCTAGTTGTAAAGTTTGCCTTGTTGTTCCAAAGGTAATTAGCTGCCAAGAGCAAACATTCCATAAACTTTCTGAACCTTGTGAAGTACCTCTTCACCCAATGTCTAGACTTTCCTCAGCTCGACCACGCCCTTCCCTTTGTCCACTTAGCCAACCGTGTCAGACAGAGGCGCTCTTGCCTATGTATGCCTGTTTTAGGTCATGGGCACCTTTTATGGAAGGAGCTTGCCTTGCAAGTGTTACTTTCTTTCTGTTCAAGTGTTTCTTTGTGTGACACCAAGATTATTTTCTTCCAGCACTTCTGAGCCCAATAAACTGAGTTCGAGTCCCAGGACCCACATGGCAGAAGTAGAGAGTCAACTTCTACAAGTTGTCCTCTGACTTCCTCATGTGTACATGAGCACACACGAAATAAATCCAGAAGTAAATATAAAACAAATAGAAATGTGTTTCAGCAAAAGATAAAATTGTACAATTGTCCCGTTGTTCAGCAGTTTCTTTTTACCTATGCTCTTTAAGCCTCTGGATTGACAGTTAAACAAGCAACAGGATAGATATTTAATTGTCAACATTGGCTAAAGGCTAAATCTTTGACTTCTTTAACCAAAGACATTCCCATTAATTATCCTAAATCTAAGATCTACCCCTTAAAAAAATCACACTGCATCAAATATTTCCTTTAGAAGGGATAAAGCACAATCTCTCAGGTGCCGCTAACTGCTCCTGTACAGTAGACTGGTGGAAGAAAAGCTCTCAGGTGTGCAGGAGAGGGCGGAAGGTCAGCAAGGCAGATCAGTTAAGAACAAAGTGAGACTCTGCTGGATCTATGGGGGGGAGACACCACACCTGCAGAGAGCTCCTTGGCAAAACTCAGTGTTAGCTCCTGCCAGCCCAGGCCAGTCTGCCTTGATGGCGGCAATGGTAATTACATCATCATCTGCCTCCAGGTGTGGAGCCTTTCCACCACCATCTACGAACTTGGTGCTTCCTATGTGATACATGCACCCCTTAAAAGTGTCTGTGAGTCTCAGGCCTTTCTCTCGCTCCTCTTGCTCTCTTGTCTGCCTCGTTCATGTCCCCTCTCCAAGATGGCCATTCGCTCTTTCACTCTCCCCCTCCCTACTCCAACAAACCTCTTGCGCTAATGCTGTTGCACACGGTATGTTCTCTTAGTGGCATTTCTTGGCAGGGCTCACCAGAGGTACCCCTTCTGTTTCATCTTTAGTCATAGGTTTTCTGCACCCCCCCATAAGTTTCTCTGCCATCACGGTAAGCCAGGTCAAGATGAACTGAGAAAGCCTGTCTTGAAAAACCAAACAACAACAACACGAAAAAACCAAACCCAACCAACCAACCAAAAACAAAAAACAAAGATGAATTGAAAACTTTTAACAACAGCTATATTGAGAAAAACAGCTCGCAGGCAGAGTCTCCAGTCCCAGAGACTGAGGACAGAGAAATTGTGGACCAAACTAAGTTGGGAAGAATTTAAACACTGCAGGCAAGGGGTGATGATGTGTCCACAACAAACTGAGTTTATGTCCGAGTATGGTCAAAAGCTGAGCACTTAGGTGGGGACTTGTGTGCCCTGCAGCATCAGGGAGGAAGTTGCAATAGTCACCAAGAATGTGGAACCAGGCCTTTGGTGCCGTTCTTTTATGGGGAGACTCTCTGTGTGGGCCAGGTTTGGAAAGGGAGAGGGAACCACGCAGGGCCAAGCCAGAGGTTCAAACTGTACATCTAGGCGTGAACAAGGATTGATGATTGTAATGGTCTGCCCTGTCCCTTTAAAAGACAAGCCCCGCCCACTTCCTCCCTTCCACCAAGGCAAGTGGATCTTCCTTCTGCTTCCAGCCTGCACTCTCTGCCCCAT